>JAYKAV010000030.1:85273-239025 GCA_035582835.1 Phoebastria nigripes
CCCCCCCCCCAGTGATTGTCTTTTTTTCACCCTGGTTTCTTTTCTTCACTCTCTTCTTCTTTTTGGGGGGCAGTGGGAAAGTAGGCATTTAGTATTTGTTTGGGATGAATATCAGCTTGTCCCTAAAGTGGGAGTGGATGTGTAAGAAAGAGTATAAGACGGGGGAAACAGTAGCGATATTTTCCCAGAATACTTATCCTAGCCGCCCGCAATTTACACCTCAAGTAGTTCCTGAGACAGAGATGTTGCCTCTCTGTATTTAGTCGTCTTTAAAGGAGTTTTCTTCTATTCATCTGTTCACTTTTTAAACCAAAGAAAACTTATAGTACCCATAGCATCCTATGTCAAGGAGTTCCACAATTTAACTCTGCATTATATGAAGAAGTGCTGGCTTTTGTTTGAAACTTGCCACTTGATAGTTTCATTTGATGTCTAGATTCTGTTTTGAAAGAGATAATGAAATATTATTCCCTCTTCATTTTCTCCATGCTGCTCATATCACAGAGAAAATTCAGGATTTTATAGATATCTGTCGTAACTTTCCCTAATCATCTCTTTTCCATACTTTAGAAATCCCTATCTATTTAAATGGCTCGTCACATATAAGCCACACCATACCTTTGATTGTCTTTGCTGCCCTTTTCTGAATCTTCTCCAGTTTGATTATGTCCTTTCTGAAATGGGAATGGACAATCAAGGACAACACATGATATTCAAAATATGGGCATAGCATGGATTTATGCATAGCATAATGCTGTTTCTCGTTTTATCCTCTATTCTTTTCCTAATTACTAACATTTAATTGGCATTTTTACTGGTACTGAGAATTAAGCCATCCATTATAACCCCAAGATCTCATTCTTGCATGGAAATAGTAAACTCAGAACCTCCATCATTGCAAATGTAACACTAGAATTGCTTTTCCTCTGTGCATCATTTTACATTTACCTACATCAAATTTCACCCATAATTTTAACACCTAGTCATTCAATATTGTGAAATCCTTTCGCAAATCTCTGCATACAGCTTTTTGTTTGCTCCCCCAAATGATTACTGTCATTATCATACTTTGTTACCTCATTATTTACCCCCCTTTTTCATATTGTTCATGGATATGCACAAATCTGAAAAAATATCCCTGTGAAAACTGGCCATTTCATGCTAATCCTTGTTTGCTATCTTTACCCAGCTACTTAATAATTTCAGCAACTTCCCTTTGATCCAACAGCAGATTCATGTCTTTAACAGCCTGGGGTGAGTGACCTTTACAAATGTGCTTTGCAAATCCAAGTAGACTATAGCCATTGGATCTCCTCTTTGTCAATATGCTTGTTGACCCCTTCCAAGACTTGTAAGGTGTGATATCCCTTAACAATAGTGGTGTTAACTCTTCCTCAGTATATCTTATTTGTCCATGCATGAGCTAATTCTGTTCTTTAGAGTAATGTTTATTAGCTTGCCTGCTAGGCTTATCTTGTTTACTAGCCTATAGTTTCCCTGATTTCAAAATAATTTTAAAAACTGGCATCAGATTAGCTACCTTCCTTGTACCAAAGTAATTGGAAGGCGTTACAAATAATCAGTAGTTCAGCTCTTTCAGCCTCAAATTTCTCCAGAAGTCTTGCATGAATACCATCTGATGACTTGTTACTCTTTGTAGACAACCTCATTTACTGAGGCTTCAATTTGAAGCTGATCTTCTGATGCATCCCCAACAAGGAAAAGTTCCACAGAACAAACAACTTCCACAACTTCCTCCACAATTAACAGATACAAAATTGTTCTTTGGTTTTTTGAGGTTGGGGGGTGGTGGTGTGGTGACGGTGTTCTGCTAGGGTCTTAATCTCTCTGAGTCACCTGAAGCCTCTTTAGTAGTAACATCATGCACTAAGTCCTAATCATCGCACAAGACAAGGTACTTGTATTTTACAGACTCTTTGAATGGCTCCTGAAGTAAACATTTAATTTGCCAGCCTACACATAGGGTTAACTGAAGTCCCTGTTACTACTGAGTTTCCTGCCTTCACAGCCTCTTTGATCTTCCTCTGGCTGTCACAGCTTCCTGTCACCATCCTGGCCAGTGACCATATTATAATCCCTAAAACTATTTTTCCCATGTGGAATGTCAATCCACATGCTAGCCATTTGGATCACCAAACTATTTTCTCCAATTTAGTTAAGAAATTTTGCACTGAAACTTTCCCCATAAGCCAGTCTTTTCAGCATCTGTGGATACAACCACATCTTCCCAGGATACAGAAACTACGTTTCCTTTAAAAGTCTAGTATACTCCTGGACTTGAGAACTTGGGGCTTAAACTCACAGAGAAACATCCTGATCATCTAATCTGACCTCCTTAAAATAAGAGAGGCTAAAGGTATTCCATTTATTAATTATACTTTCTGTTGCTGTGCTTGAACCATTTTATTTTTTGCCTCATTTCCAATCTGAATGTATCTGCCATCCTTCCATCGCATCTTAACCGTTTTCTGCTAGGCTGAAGAGTCAGATGGTTTTGAGGTTTTTTTTCTTCACTCAAACACTTAGAGACTGTCATCGAATCACTTATGTAAGTTTTTATGCATGGCTCCGTGTTTATTTTCTGGCCATTCTTCAGTTTTGCAGTACTTCTCAAAGTGATAATAATAGAATTAGACAAAGTAGATGAAAAATTTTTTCACAAGTGCCAACTGTAGCGAAAATATAACCTTCTCTCCTGCTGTTCAATATTCAGCTCTTAATAGATCAAAGAACCACATTAGCTTCTTTGGCTGCAGCATCACAATTAGTAGCTGTTGATCTACTGCTTATCTGTTCAGATATCTATAATCTTTTTCAGTGTGACTGCTTTCTAACATAGAGCTCTGGTCCTGTAAATACTGTTCACACTTTGTCATTAAATATAAGAACTCATATTTGGTTAGATTGAAACACACACTGTCTGTCAAGATTCAGTACTCCAGATGAATCAAACTGTTCCATATCAGTGATTTATCCTTTTAATTCGTATTTTCATTTTTAGCAGTTCTTCCAGTCTTTGTAGATTCTACCAAGTTTATCAGTATTTTAGATTTCCCTCAGGATTTTGGGCAATATGTTAAAATCACATGGTACTGACAACTATATTGAGAATTGTGGGATCACATAAGGAACACAAGCTTTTCAACAACGATTCTTTCTTTGTTACTATTTTGCTATCTATTGAATTTTGATGCACTTAAAATGTATCATATTCATATATTATCAGTCAAAGAATCATGTGGTACTAAATTGGTTGCTAACTGATTAGTGTTTTTATCTTTTACCAACCTAGTATTTTAGATCCATTACCATGATTGTAGGTAAAGGTACTTCTATCATGGAAGTACTTGGCTGCAGGGAGTCTCATAAAAGTCATGAAATGAAGTTAGCTTGACAGGATCTGTTTTGCAAAAACCCATTCTGACTGGCGTATTGTCCTTCTAATATTTTCTCGGGAATTATATCAGATTGACAAAATTAAGTACCTAGGTCACCTCACAGAACTTTTAAAGTTGTGATAAAACCCCAGCTTTTCAAATCCAGATCTTCCTCACTATTTCAAGACTTATTGAAAAACAAAGCTTTGACTTTTTATCCATCTGCTTAAAAACACCTGAGTGCAAGTTATCTTGAATTGGCTGTTGTAACTATCACTCTAAAATCATGGTTGTTTGCTGTTGGAGAGTATATGCTTATTAAATGAGCTGAAAACTATTTTTCTCCTACTTCCCCCAAGAAAACAGGCCTAAAATATTTATTGATTAGTTCACTTTTTCTGCTTTAATACACATCAGTCTATAGAAGTCAGACTCCCAGCTCTGTCATGTCAATGAAATACTACTCATTACTTCCATTTTCCCATCAGCTCCTTTGTAAGTTCTCTCATAATTCTCTCATATTACTGCCCATAAGAGTTCACAAAGTCAGCATGTTGTCCTTCGGTTCTGTTCCTCAAAATCACATCTGTTGTGTTCTACACACACACACACACACACACACACACTCAAAGTCTTAGGTCAATCAGCAACATGCCAAAGACTGTTTTCTTATACTAATGACCATTGCTGATACACTTATCTTGCACATGTTTTCTAGTATGGTTTCCTTATAAAGCCAGGCTTATGCAATCATGCTATTTGTTAGCCCTCTCCCCACAACAACTCTGAAACCACCAGCCTTTCCCAGTAACCCTGACAAGAGAGAGAGGGGTCTCAGAGACGATCAGTTTGTATGCACTTCATGACAACTGGCTGCTAGGTCCCGGAGGCAGTCTCTGTTCAGATCCTTACCGGCAGAAGTAAGTTCTTATCCCAGAGCTCTTTAGTTGAGTTTTTAAAGTGATCAAAGAAGAAAGGCCAGACTGGGAAGAAGTAGGAGTAATGAAGTGAGACCAAGCACAAAGCAGTCTGATCTGGAAGGGAAGGTGTCCCTTTGTCCTTCTGTTCTGCTTGTCTCTCCCCCAGTTAAGAGAGGAGCAAGATACCTGGATGCTCTACTTCATGTATTCCCACTATTTTACCCACATTGCCTGTAAAGTGGAGGTTTCTACACAGAGCTCTGTGCTCCTGCCCCTTCCACCTGTGTGCATGCAAGTAGATGAATATATCCCTAATGCCATGACTCAGTTTCCTTCTGCATTACCATTTCCTCTCCTAGGCTTCTCCCTTGATTTCTTTTCACTGATTCACTTACATGGTGAAGGAGGGAGGAACTGGACACTGGGCTCCCTTGATATGATGTACGTATGCAGACTGGATGTCTCACTTTTTCACTCTCCAAGTGCATAGACTACACTTGCCATACCATATCTCACTCCCCACACCTTCAGATCTGCGGGGGGATGAGTAGAAGAACAATGAAGGGGATGTTCACTGATTCCTCCAGCTGCTTACCCCCTCTCCTGTCAGTCTCCTATCCCGCTCCCACTCTGCTGAATCTAAAGTGGCTGGATTAGAAGAAGTGGGTGGTCTTTGGCTCCATTTCTCCTACTGTGAATGCTATGAGCYGTTTATTTACACTTAGTATAGCATATCCAGCGAGAAAGCAACATAGAAAGTATGTACTCCTCCCTCTGACAGTACACTGACCATTCCTTGTAGAGGGGAGTCCAGCAAACCAGCTAGCTGGCTTTGGCAGCTCAGATTTGACCCAGAGATTGATAAATGAAGAGCACTGTCTTTTCCATTCTGCATGGTCTATCCAGTGTCTGATACTATGTGYATGAGCCTAAACCAGCTACCACTTGAGCGGTTTCTCACAAAATTTCCAGACCAAACAAACTTGGGGAGGACTTCAGCTGACAGCTGGGGTTATTATGGTGAGGGAGTTTCTGGCACACAGTACTCTCAGTAGTTAAAGGAAAGCGGAGATGGGGGGAAGGTATAGTAGGAGTGTACTAATGACATGTAGATGCCCTGGGGTCCTCTGGCAGAACAGGACTAAAGCACCAGGTCAAACCTGACTCAGAAAGTCAACCACTCCAGGCGTTCGATCCTAAGCATAGGATCACAGGATAATTCAGGTTGGAAGGCACCTCTTGAGGTCCAAACTCCTGCTCAAAGCAGAATCAGCTATGAGGTTAGACCAGGTTACTCAGGGCTTTATCCAGCCTGGTTTTGAAAACCTCGAAGAATGGACACTGCACAACCTCTCTGGGAAACCCCTTCCAATGCTTGACACTCCTCATGGTCAAAAAGTTCTTCCTGATATCCAGTGTGAGCATCTCTAGTTTCTCTTCCCCCACACTCCAAAAGTACTATTAGTTTTTAATTTCTCGGAATATTTTTCCACCATTTTATGTCACTTCACAAAACATGTCTGCTGCAGGCTTTGTGCAAAGACATGAGAGAAATCAGAGACGCCACCGGAAAAAACAGAGAGCAATCTTGAGCTTAATAGGCTTGAGCTTTCTATTCATTTAAATCCATTCAAGGAATTAAGAGAGATCTTGTCACACTAGTCAGAACAGCCAATATTAGGAGATGTCTAAGCTGCGGTCAAAGGTACACTTGCAATGCATTCAGACATTATGCAGGCCTGAAATCTTAAATTTGGCTAATTCAGTCACTGATAGTAATCAAGCTGATCTTTGCATTTAGTTGGCACTCAATCTACAAGTTCCCAGCTGGATTTTGCAGCCTTAACTGTCCAGCAACCTCAGTGAAAACCTCCTTTACATTCACTGAAATTGAGTCCAGCTATCATGAGAGTCACTAGGCAGCTCTCTGGGAACTACGATGGGGTAATTATCACCAATATACAGACCTGACTTGTAGCTATTATCAGAGGCAGAAGCCAGCTGCAATGCTCATTGTGTAATTGCTATCGTGCCATGTAACACAAAGCACATGTATGACATTGAGGTGTGAGTGGGTGGAGAAGGTGACTGGGTATCAGTTTAGCCTTTTAAGATCACTTTTCAGCTTTTTTCATACCCTAGGAAATCCTAATCTGATCATTGCCATTGTGATTTCTGGTGTCCTCTATAAGACTGAAAGACGTTATATGACTCCATTTCAATTTTACGCATATGGAGCTGCTCTGTTATGACCCTCTCAATTACTTTTCCCCAGGGAGAAATAACCAGAAAACTCGTATTTAGGAAAGAAAATGTAAAGTTGCACATCACTAAACATGTGCAAACTATGACATCTAACTAGATCATAGTAAAACGTCCCTGCGGGAGATGGAGAAATCATGTGGCTTGCTTAAAACTAGAATGGAAAAAGGCCCGGAGCAAGCTCAGGGCACAATCCTGCACTGGCCCTTGTGTGGTGAATAAACTAAATGTGACTGATTACAAGCTTTCTATCACTAATTAAAACCTCCCAAATTCTGAGTTCAAAATCTGCTACATGCAAATTCCAAGGTAAAACCAATACAAGTGTACCACCCTTCTTCTATCTCTAGGACCTACCTGGTCTTGGAAAGGCAATACAGAGCCCGTATATTGAACTAATTCTGCAAAAATCTAACCAAATACACTATACAGCAAGAACACAAAGCTCTACTCATGCTAGGGTGTTAGCTTCCAACCACATCCAAGAGCTCAGACCTAGCACTTAAAAGCACTAATTTCCCCAAATAGGTCTGAAGAATCCTCCCAATAACTCCAGTAAGGCTGGAGTGAAAAATCCTGGCTGCCAAATAAGAATTGTTCTGAACAAACCTCCTTAGGTGGAGGAGTCCAAGTAAAACTCAAGGATCCCACCTTCACCCAGTCCAACCTCGAGGACTCTAAACAGATGAACCCCCTACTGAAGCAAAACAATGTAAAAGTTTCACATGAAGCAGGCATCAGGCACTATTATCAGGCACTTACTACATTCATATCTGACTCCCATAGAGATTAGAATCACAGTTGTGCAATCCCCCTTAACACACACCTCCATAACAGGAGGTCAAGAAAAATTCCTCAGTTAACTGTATAAACAGATCCCTAATGTCCACTGTGCTCTCACCATCTAGAATGAGCATATATTGCATAAACCAAGAGTCACTATAGTATGGAAAGTCCAATTTCTGTACCATTAAGGTCTATATTTAAGGAGTGCAATTTGCAGACAAAGTGAATTTTCAATTATCAGTATCCCATCATCATTTTAATGCATAGATGCTCTTTTATATTTTCATCTATGCCCACATATCTGTATGACATTTATAAATATAAATATATATATTCTCATATATGAGTAAATATGTATATAAATATATATATTCTCATATATATATATATATATGAGAATGATACTTGCAATTGCTCAGTTATACAAGGCTTTTTTGTAACACAGATTCCAGGTCACAGATCATAAAAATGCTGCCATGCATAGGAACAAATACCTGTGTGGTTAAGTATGACAGCTTAACCACATTTTGGAGCAGAGAGTGGATGTTACTAGATGCATGTTTGTTCTTTATTTGAACAGTGTTGTGGGGAGAGGGACCAAGAATTAACACTGCTAGTTCAGTCACACATTGATAAAAGGGGTATAGATAATTTGCCAGCTAACAGGATAATAATGCCCTTGGCAGTGTGCATGTGTGGAGGATATGGGAAAAGCAGGAGAGGGAGGCAATACATGTTTTGATATGCTATAGAGACACAGATCCAGGTGAGCTTGAGGAATCTTAAGGGAAATGTTGCAGTGATCTTTGCCATGTGGACATTACAGGAGACATAAGAGATTTCTTTAGGTCATGAGGACATTTGAGACCAGTAAGAGACATAGGCTACTTGTGGGAATTAAATCCCGAAGTAGCAACTGGAGTCTGTAGTTGCTTGCTGCTCCTTGCTTCTGCAGGAGTAGATGGTTCCCTGGAAGTGCTCACAAAGGGCTTTCCCATTGAGCCAAGACGTGTCACAGCACCAGGCTTTGACACAGTCCCTCAGATTTATTCTGGGGAGGTGGTTCAAATCCCTTGCCCTCAGAGGTTTCCTTTTCCCACAGATGTCACAGTGCCTGTGTGCTTTGTGGAAAGGCTTGAGAGAGAGACATGAACTACCAAATGAGCTGTGTTTTTCTCTCAGAGATTGTTTTGGTGGCTTGAATGACACGTCCCCATGTAACTGATGTCTGTACACGTGGTTTGCACAGAAAGAAATTTTCCTGCGGGGAGGAAAGTGTGCCACAGGATGCTGTTTTTACCTGTAGAGACCTGCGCTTGGGGATCAAGGGATCTTTTGGTATCCGCATGTGTGTAGGAGGGGAGAGCTAGGTTACATAGCCTAAAGGCTTGGGATCCTCTGCTGTAAAATGTGCGTGGCCCTGTGACAAGATGCAATTCCTCCCACTGTGTCCCCTCGCAATGGCTCTGCGAGAGGGTAGGGATTCAGTTTTGTTTGCTGTTCTCCATTGAAGTCTACGTAAGGGGAAGAGGGAGAGAAGAAGACAGGCAGATCATGCAATGCTATGTATACTCGGATAACAATAAACTGCTACCGAGCAAAGGAGGCAGCCGCCGGCCGCCTGATCCCGCTTGGGGAGGCACGCCCCGCACCCACCCGCTTCTCCGGAGGCACCGCACTGACCCACATGTTCTGCGACCTTCCGCCACGGGTGACACGGGGAGACGCCCCCCCAGCCTCAGGCATGCCCCGCAGCCCCGCTCCTCCCGTCCCCGCTGCCAGCACCTAGGCCAGCAGCCGGGGCTCCGCGACGCCCCGCGCCCGCCGCGCTGCCCGCCCCGCCGCGCCACGGGGGACCGGGGCACGGGGAGGTGGGGAACGGTCGCGCTCAGCTAATGGCGCTGGACAGGCCCTGGGCAGCCGGGAGGGGGTCTGCGAGGGGCGACCCGCCACCCGCCGTGCCGGGGGCCGTCGTGCCATTACCCGGGCGGGGGCCGCGACTGCCCGAGCATCCTCTAGCGCCGTCCCCGCCAACGCCTTACCCACAGTGCGGGATCCGATGCAGCCCATCACTCCGTCAGGGCTCCGGGGCGAGGCGGCAGCCTCAGCAGCGAGGAGGAGGAGGAGGAAGAGAGCGGCGGAGGTCGGAAAGGACCCGGTCCCTTCAGCGGGAAATGCCGGGGTGGCCCAGCCAGGACCGGCGCGGGGTCATGGTCAGGTACGAGTGCGGGATGCCCCCGCCGGGGCGACGCAGGCGGGAGGGGAGCCCGCGGGCCAGCCTGTCATCTGCCCCCGCCGCGCCTTCGCGCTTTGTTCCGCTCCCCTTGCGGCTCCCTCGCCGCGGCCGCGTCCCTGCCTCCGCCGTGCCCCCCTCCGCCCGCTCCCCCCTCGGCGGCTCCCCGACGGGGGGGCGGGCTGAGATTGGGTAAACAGCTCCGGCCCGGCAGCGCCGCTCCGATTGGCTGCCGGCCTCCGCGGCCCGGGGAGGCAGGGCCGGGCCGGGCCGCGCCGCGCCGTCCGCCCGCCCGCCCTCGGGGAGCGCGGGACGGGACCGGCGGCGGGGCGGAGGCGAGGGCCCGCCCGGCGGGCGGACAGGTGCGGGCGGTGCGGGGGGCGGTGCGGGTGCCGCGGGGCCCCTCCCGCCCGCCGGGGGAGCGGAGCGGGGGCCGGCACAGGTGAGCGGCGGGCGGTGCTGCAGGCCGGGGGCGGCGGGGCGAGCAGGTGGGGATGGGGGGAGGCGGGAGGGGAGCGGGAGCGTCCCCGGAAGAAGAAGCGAGGGGCGCGGGGACGCTGGGGATGGCGGCAGCGGCGGGGCGGGCGGGGGCCGGGGCGGTGGCTGGCGCGGTTTCCCGGTAACTACACTTGCCGACCCGACTCAATTACAGGCAGCCCCCTAGCGGCCGCCTCCGCCGGGGCGGGCCTGGCGCGCTCCCTCGCTCTCGCTGCCGGCTGAGCCGGGGCGGGCGGCCCGGCCCCCCGGGAGCGGCCCCGCCGCAGCCCTGCGGGGACTGCGAGAACCGCCGAGGGGTGGGCGGCTGCGGCCCGCGAAGCGGCCCTGGCGACGAGCTCGGGCGGGAGGACGGTGGTCCCCTGTCTGATCTGCCCCTTCCGTAGCCCTGGGGAGCTGGGGCTTGCTGCAGGGCTCCGGACGCGCGGGCCGCAGATGTGCGGCGCAGCCCTCTCCCCATCGCCGTGCAAAACGGTGACAGAAGCAAGCTCAACCCTGGGGAAGATCGTTGAGGCCTTTCCCGCGTCCTTCCCGCTAACATGGCAGTGAGGAGGGATCTCTGCAGATGGAGAAGATCCTCTTAGGTCTGCTCCCTTCACAGCCCAAATTCTTCCTTACCTGATAGCAGCAGCAACAGGCAGCATCCTCCTGGTCTGCTTCCCCAGCACAACGGACTCTCCCCAGTCTGCTCCTTCCACCTTCACTCTCTGAAATGCTCATGATTTCTCCCTGTCCCTTTGTGCTTCCTTCACCCCAAAAGCCTCACTGATCTCACCAGCTTCCTTCCACCARTCTCTAGTAACAGCAAATGATCCCAAATGAGCCATTTTATTCTCATCCTTGGGCCTGGAAAATTCAGTTTTTGTCTGCATTGCTGAGAAGTCAACTCAAGACAGCTGAACAGCCCTGATTAACAGCAGTGATGGGGAATAGGTAAGTTCATTCGTTTTTCCATTCACAACTTACAGTCAGCCTAAGGAAGGAAGAAAAAAAAAAGATTTTTGAAAAAAAAAAAAAGACTTCACATAGAACATATTTTGCCTGAGCCTCTGAAGTCTACTCACACAAAGTCAGTTTACAAACTAAAATTTACGTAGGAAGGACATGTGCAGAAATAAAGATAGCAATGTCTGAATATAAGCAGCTATTATATCTTTTCCCTTCTTCATGGTATGGAAGATTTACTAAGTATGGTGAACATGACACTGCTGAAGTGTAAGAGATTGTAGTCTCCTCCTGTCTGGGTGCCTGAGGCCAGTGAGAGCCTGCTCTGGTGCCTGAATGCTTATCACTGGGTACAGCACATCAGATCTCCACTGAGGATGAAGTTTTTCCACAGCTAGAATTCTTTCCCTATTTCATTCCTCCTTCCACCTCCCCCATATATTTCCAAACCTATCAATTTTCATCTAGTCTTTTTGAATGACTCACTGAAGATATTTTTCCTAATGTATCTGCACTCTTGAAACCTAAGTTGTAAAAATGCTGGGAAACCATAGATCTGGTGGAACTTTACATTAACCAGAGGTGTCAGTATCTCTGAAAAGCAGATCCCTATTGACTTTCAGGGCTAAATGCAAGGAAAGGGGAAACAAAAGCAAATTGGAATGGGAAGAGTGGTATATTAAGACACAAGGCCTGTCTCAGATAAATGTTTTGTATGTTAGTGGCTGCCCAGCCAACTGTTGTCATCCACAGTCTCCTGTAGACAGATTGATCAGGACAGCTGTCCTGAGGAGTTTCATCGCAAACCCCACCAAACAGCATTTGCATCTCATCGTAGCCTGAGAGGATGTATTACTGACACAGCTGTGGGCAATTTCTTTTCCTCTGTTCGGAAAGTTTCTGGTTTCATTTTAATCCCCTTCTCCCCCTCACCCACCCACCCAATCTAAAACTGTTCTTCTGTGAACCTCCTTTCTGCACTGAGAGTGATCTCTGCTGTGGTTTCCTTTTCAGTGAAGATTTCAGGTAAGTCCCATTGACTCTTCTTACTTTATTTTCCCTGCGTGATGCTTTAGCTTATCTGTTGCTTTGTCTCAAGCTCTAAGTCCTACCCCAGGTCCTAGCTAGTGCACATTTGACTTTCCTTTCATTAAGCTATGATATCATCTGTATCAGTCTGTTCTGACTCCTGCCTCGGGGTGTGAGTCCACAGGCAGGTGAGCAAGTCCTAGCATTTACCCTGCCTGAAAAGCAGCTTTCCAGCTCTTGATGGGTTTGTCTTCTGCTGCTTTAGTGAGCTGGTAGTTTACACAGGGATCTGGCAAGCACCTGTGCTGCTGGCAGAGAAAGAGAACTGGAAAGGAGGAGGATTATACCCAAGTGTCCATTCATTCACTCCACAGCCTGTCTCATGTCATGATACCACAAGCTCTCTGTTCTTCTTTATTTGGAATCAGTATCACCTAGCTGCTGGAAGCACTACCTGTCTTGGCACCTACAGCCATGCTTTGTCTGCCATTTTTAACATACTCAATTTAATCAAAGGATAGACTCTTCACTATCTTTTGGTTCTTACTCATACATTTATTCATTATGGACCTTGTGTACATAAATCTACATATTTAAAGTAAATTTCATTCTCATTAGAAGTTGGGAAGACTTTGTTAGACTATCAGCTATCAGTTTCAACACAGCTGCTTGGCTCTTCCATACAGCAGGTTCCATGCAACAGGGAGCTCATCATCAGTGAAGAGTTTCTGGTTTTTAATAAACCAATACCTAACTTTTACTTCCTAAATTCAGTTAAAATACATTTATCATACAGTAGCATAAGGAAACAATAGCTATTTTACATTCTGAAGAAATATATGATTTCATGAGAATATGATTTCATGAGAATTATCATGTAGGAGTGAATCTTTGAACAAGGGACTAAAACAGAGCATAAATCTAACTGTCCCACACAGTTTCTGTCCTTGCTCTTCCTGAACAACGGTATTCCCACTGCTGCTGCAAGGAACAGGAGGTAAATGACAAAACATAAATTGTTTTGTTTTCTTTGAAATACACTTTCTGACAGGCTCTGAATATCTTCTCTAAGCATTGCAGGTACCTTCTTAAACAATGAGGCTATAATTTCATGTAGGAAATTGTGTACAAAATACGTTTGGTATAGTGCTGATATAAATGCTGGTCTGAAAGATCTTTGTAAATGTGTTTTCATACAGGGTTAGGAGATGGAGACATTTAAGTATCTAGAGAGAGAAACATGGATAGATTCTTTACATCGCTGGGCATCTCAGAAGGAGCAGTAGGAGACAGCCACTTGCAGCTTCCTAAATTATTTGTATGATGGGTGAAATTATGTGCCCCTCTGTTTATTGTAGAGCTGTAGACCTCCCCCTCCGCAGACCCTGTTGCGAGAAGCATGCTGGGCAAGAGAGAAGGAAGAGCATGGCTGTTTTCAAGCTGTCTTGGGCTGTAGGTCACTGCCGTTAGGAACTTATGTTTGCAGAGCAGAACTTCAGGGCTGCCCTAACTACGTCAAGGATGCTGCTGGTGGAAGGGCAACATAAAGCTCCCTTGACCTTTTCTTCCCCCACTCCTGCACCTTTGCCATGAATGCAACAGAGAAATTGACTGAGATGCCATAATCAACTCATTAAGCGCATGCTCCTAGGTGAGTACTACCTGGTTTTGGGGTTGAATGCTAAGGTGAGTTGGGAACAGACAAGRATCTGTGCCTCCAGCGGTCTCTTCCCCCCACCCCCTGCACAAAGGCAGAGTGGTCACCTTAGGTCTGAGCRGTGATGGGTGGGGGAGGAAAACATACTTCCCCCAAAGCTAAAGATAGTGACCTCATGCCTGGTAGAGGGGCTGGTAATAGCACAGAGCAAAACAGTTTCAGAACAAGGTCTCATTTTTAACAACTTGTTCCAAATCCACACTGAGGCACCTCCATTTTAACCCTGAAGACAGGCTTATGCTGTAAATTGTTAACTGTTTGTTTGCTTTTTAAGAGATGCCTGTTCAGCATTGTTTATCTTTTCTATAAGCCATTGATGGATCTATTAAACCTATTTTTCCAGAGGTTCCCTATAGCTCTCTATAAATATAAATATCTTATAAATTATAAATACTGGAACAGCTTCTTCCTAAGAAACACTGCTTATAAAATACAGAGCTATTGTCACTGTTGTACCTGCTTAGTAAATTTATTCTTTTCATCAGTTAATTATCAGGGATGCAGATTATATCACAGTAGGTAATGTGCCCCTGATGTCTCCCTTAGCTGCCATTTAAACCAGTTAAAATGAAAAAAATTACCAATGTAATCTTGCCACCTAATGTTTCACTTTCAGGTAAACATTGTCAACCCCCAAATAATTTAAAATGTCTTCCTTCTATCACTCATCCTAACGTTAGTTCCTGTCCCCAGAGCTCTCACTAGCAACCATATCTATCCTCCCATGAAAAGGCTCTGAAAAATGGTTGTTCACCACCACCTCCTTCTCTGATCCTTTTTAAAATCCTTATTTAACATCCTGTGGCCTGACCAACTACTATCACAGAAAGACATGGAAAAACTTCCTACATGCTTCTTGCAAGATGTGTTTTCAGCTGTGGAAAATATACAGAGGCCTATGAAGTTCATGAGTAGGAAATGTTTACAAAAATAGTATCTGTATCGGATCTATAAAGGCAGGAATCGTCCTCCGGCGACTGTTGTTCCAATATGCTTCTCTGCTGGCCTCCTGCCACTGGCGGTATGGATTCCCCAGTAAATGCTGCTTCTGGCAGAGATCTCTGTAATTGCTTCATAGAAGTAATGGAGTAGATGCCACATAAGTTAATTCTACATCAAGCTGTATTAGCTACTGATAGGATTTTCATGTGGACTGAAAAGGAAATGAGATAGCAAAATGACTCATATAGTTCTTTCTTGTTCAGAGCTCCTTCGGTGCAGGAGACAAACAGGCTTTTTATGACGTTCAAAGAATGAAAAAAACAGTGCCAATGTAGTTCAGATCCTGAAAGTGGTGTAACTTATCTGGCATAACAGGAAGGCTGGGTACTTTCAAACTGGGAAAATATTTGAGGCTGTGTGAATCAACTGAAGATTAGAAGGGACAATAGGTGGAGGTATAGACATAGGATACGTTTGCATTACATGTTGTGATATCAGCTCATGCTTACCTACACTCACATCTGAGCAAATGTGATCTTGTTCTGCCTGCACCTAGAGGTCATAAAAAACTTTATGAGAGCATATTAATTCAATGCTGAGACAGAACTAATCAATCCACCCTCTCAACAGTGTATTTATCAAAAATTCCTCCTGGGTATTTTGTCCCATATTGCTGAACAGAGGTAATGGTGAGCACCAAAAGATTATTTTTCCTCTTCCCCCTGCATGGCGAGTCCTCAAATTGGCCTATGCTGCCAAAGTAGAGGCACATGCTTTGGATATCCTGGCATCACCTGTTAGAAACTGAACAGTGATGGAGTATCCCAAATTAAGGACAATCTTACTCAGAGGTATGAAACACTTTGATGTTAGCCAGATACCTTAAAAACACACTCATTTCAATGCAGGTTGAATTTTAAAAAAAATGTATTTCTGAAACAAATTTTAAGAATTTCTACAGTGGAGAGGTATGTCATCCCAACACATAAAGAGCAGGCAAGCAGGGGGCTAGCTGTAATCTAACAACAGACAGTATTCCCATACCTGCTTTGCTGCAAGATCCCTGCTATGTGACCTCGCTTATTTGGCAGTATTCTCTTAAAATACAATCACCTTTCTTTAAAACACATAGGTTTGGTGTATTGGTACACACTTACATAAATGTTCAATGCACAGTGTTTGTCATTCTTTTCTCACCTTATCTTGATATTTGCCTTCCGTTAGTTTTTCTTAAGGATTTGTAGCTTCACGGTTTTTCAGAACAACATTGCTGTTTTGCAGATTTTTAGCAAGTGTAATATTCTCTCAGCATCTTCATCGATGTTTGATTTTTATCCAGAGTCATGCAGAAGTGTCATCGTCCGTTCTATATAGATTAAGTAAGATCTCATCTTTCAGTTCCCATTTCTAGACTTTACAGAAAGGAATTCACCATCTGGAACTGCGGTGGTGCGGTTTGTTCTGCTAGCATTTCACCGATGCCTTTGTAGCACACTGACCTACTGCATGTGATCAGGCATCACCTTCCATTTGAGCATGGAGAACCGTTGCTCTCTGGAACTGCAGCTCAGTATCAAAGAATTAGCAAGTCTGGCCTGCTTCATCTGCCACAAACTTCACCCACTCAGCAACACCATTCTGGCGAGTATCTCATAAATCTGTTCTGCATCCTCATACGTCCTTACCTTGTGTCTGAACCAGCTAAATGCCTGCTCACATGGAATGAGACTGGAGGTAGACTGGGCCATGCTCTGAATTCCAGTTTCTTCTGCCATGGCCTGGGACTTTTCCAGTGGTACATGAAATGGGAAGATGAGTTAGTTCACAGATACGGGACTCTTTCCCACTCCCTCCCTGCCAGGAAGGGCTCAGCAGATGCTAACAAATGAGGAGGAAAAAAAAAAAAGGAAATTCCAGGAATGTAAGAGAGAGGGAACTTCGTTCCCAGAGAGGGAATCTCTGGCAGTCAAACTGAGAGTGGACAGGTTCCTCGCCATCAGGTAGGTAGTGCCAAGAGGGGAGGTCTGAGGAGGTTGCTTTGGAGGGTCAAAAAGGGTACGTGGTATGCACTAGGAAGACAAGACACCACCAATGACAAATGTGAAGTGTATATTAGGGTGCAGACATCTTTGATGCAGTCTGAGTCTTATTTTGCCTTTTTTAAAACATTTACTTCATTTTCTACTGAATGTCTCGTTTCCAAACAGTGAAACGTACAGCAGCTACTTCTCCTAAATGTCAGTTGAATCTATGCAAGTGATGCTGCTCAAACTGCATTTTTAAAAATAATCTGCAAGCAGTTAATGTGCTTTTTAAATTCCCAGTGTTATGTAAAAAGGCACAATATTTTTAGCCTTACAAAATATCAGTTGTCATCTCCTCACTCTCTCCCTTTGATATWTTGGAGATAGATGCTCACAGAAACTGTAGATATTAACTCTTTTAAAAGTAAGCAGTTTTTTTCCCGCAATATGGTTTTGGAGTTACACAAATCTTAATAAAAACATATGAAAATACCCAAAAGCTTAAAATCAAGTCTGAACAAAGAAAGTACTTCTTATTTTAAAAGCTAGTGATTCTGTCCTCACTGCCAAATTCTTGTGTCTGGAATAATGATAGTATAATGTATCCAGAAGCAAAATATCGAAACTGTTCACTCGTGCACTGACAGAATGGCCCTCATTTAAAAAATCTCCAGAAAGTACCCTCTTCCATATAACATAGAGCACACAGCTGCTGTGAGTAGGCTCTGGCAAATCAACATTGACTCAAACTATTTTTGGAATCAAGTCAGGCCTGCTGCTGTTTCTGAAGAATCTGAATAAATCTACCTGCTCTACTATGCTGCACTCCATAAGGAATATGGTGGGATCCAGAATGCTTGCCTCTGTGCTTATTTGGAGGTGACCTTTCCATTCCCATCTGTGTTTACAAGTCTTCTGAGGTCACATGTTTTCACCTGCTGACAACCTCTGTAATAAGCACATTTGGGCCTTGCTTCTTTCTGTGTTCTCTACTGAAATTTGAGGAAAGGATCTCAGAAGAGGCTGCCTCACTACCTTTTCTTCTTATTGTCTTGCAGCCCTTGACATCCTGATGATACCCTCAGGTGCTTCTGGCCAGGAGGCATCCCCTACCAGAAGCAGGCCAGGAAAGGAGGGCATCCTGTCCTCAAACCCACTGTGATCATAGCTGGTCCTTGAAAGCAAGCCCCTGACTTCCTGGGTTTTGTGGCACCAATGCAATTCAAGAGATGGCCACTAGAAACTCCTGGAATACTAATGTTTACTGTTGCACCACATATCTATCAGTACTGCGCTAAGGCAAAGGCCCTGAAGTCCATGTACGGGCAAGACAACAGCCACCAGTCTGGGCAGCATTATGTCCAGCAACTGGTAACCCTGTCACTTCCCACACATATGAAGGAGTGCTACTGCCTTGGAACAAAGCAACCATCGGGTGAGAATGCCTGCTGGCCAGTGCTGAGCAGGGCCTTCTTTAACACTGTTGTGCCTTTGTGCTGGCAGATGACTGCTGTTTTTTCTTAAACCTGGTTGAGTTTGTGACTGGCCAGCAACTGCAGTTGGGTACCCCTGCCATGAATCATTAGTGTTTTTAATGCCTGCAAGTACTTTTTCATAGAATTGTTTGGTTGGAAGGGACCTTTAAAGCTCACCCAGTCCAACACCCCCCTGCCATGGGCAGGGACATCTTTCACTAGATCAGGTTGCTCAAAGCCCTGTCTGACCTGATGCTTGTCCTTACCCAGCATCTTTAATCTTCAGCCAACCCTGTTCTGTCCGTGTTTTTGACAAAAAAGCAATTTTAAATGGAATCAAGACATACATTGATTCAATATATGGTTTTTTTCACAGTATAATACTATGATCAGCCATCACGATGTTTCAAAAAGTTTCCCACTTCTCACACTCTCATGTGTAGTTAGGCCCATTCTTATATAGTAAAGCCCTGAAACATAAGGTGCAGTTAATGCAAAAGCATGTCATCTGCATTTTGGGGGATCTCAGCTTTTCTCTGCTCTCACAGAAGGCTGCTCTTCCTTTCTATCTCCCCAAAGTTGGTTTTAATCTGCAGTAGGCAAGAGAACATTTATCATACTTTCATATTTACCACTTCTTCCTCAGTTTACTGCCATCTGGAAGAAAGAGTTGAAACAATTGTAGATAAGAAGAGTTCTGGTCTCATGGTTCCCTCAAATCAGATAAATAATTGCTATGTTTAGGAGAGTGGAATTCTTCAGGCACAGGGCACCAACTATGTAACTTGAAAKTCCATTCCTTGCTTGGAAGTGCAGGGATTCAGAGAACAACAATTTTTGAGTCAAAAGCAAACACAAATGGAGACTTTAGGACTCTGGTATCATCTGATAAGAAAGCCAAGCAGATAGGATGCAGCATACTGTAGGCTTCTCATCAGTGTAAGCTGAAAGACAAAATGAATTCTGAGTCTAATGAGGGAGTCATTTCAGCCTCAAAACCAAGCCGGGAGCCTGAGAATATGGAATATGGAAGAGTCAAAAAGAGTCTACATTTAGTGTCCCTCTAATCTTAATCACAAGCGAAGGTCATTAAGTTGAATTTAGGCTTTTGGCACCCACAGGCTGATATCTGTCTGCAGTGATATGAAGTCTGAGGAGTTAGAGCCAATGAACAGCATCAACCAGACCAGACCTTCATCCATATTCTTCAAAGCATTCCTCTCAGTACTGACCCATACTCTCTACCCTTGTCTGTCTCATTCCTCAAGACGACTCATTTGCCGTGTGTAGTCTAGCCCCTGTGGAATGCCTCCTTTTGAAACTTAGGAGGGAATGGATACAGACAGTATCCCGTATGTACATTCAAATTTGGACATCTATGCAGATTTCCTCTTTCTTGGATCAGGAAAAAATTGGAGCCATTTTACTGCATTGGAGAAATGCAGGCTGTCCAGTGTGTCCCAAAGCAAGTGGATGTCTGGAACTGACTAAGAAGGCTCCTTCCCTTTCAGAGTGTTACATCTGAGGATGCTGTGGTTATGTCATCATGCACTGCCTGCCTATACATTGTTTGGATATAATACGTGGCTCTTGCACTGTTTTAAATTTACCACACCCTTACACAAATCCACAATCTTTTCTGTTTTACTTCAAAAACGTGTTTTCAATACAAGCATACTCTTTTATCAAATCTCATTTTTGTTTTATATTCTTAAGATAGAGGCTTGATGACCACCTTGGGAGGACACAGTTTTGGAGACCATGGGCATAAAGGCCAAAGAAACAGGAAGCAAAAGGATTATTGCTGGTAGGACCCAGCAATTCTTTTCATGACGTTGAACACTATGTACCAAGGTGCTGGGAAGAAAGCTGTTGGTGGGAGGCCCAGGAAAAGCAACACTGATATAGAGAAATAGCTTTGTAAACATCCCATTTATTTCTTTTGGCAGCAGCAAGTCTAACACTGTCTCTGAGACCATCAGTCACTCTGCAGAAAATGGTTTGATAAGGCTTTCTCATAACCTGACCCACCCTATTTTCATTAGCAGCCTGATGAGATTCTGCTGGCTTAGTTTCCAGGCATCTTTCACTACCTGCTGCTTTCAACTTTTAGCCAGCACTGTCACAGACATCACATGGGACTCAAGAATCCCAGGGAAGAAGTGTATTTCCATATGAAGCCTGAACACAAATGATCTTCATGTAGATTTTAACTGGCCAAATGCATACCTAAAGTTGTTTACATGAAAACGGAAGTGTTTTGGATAATGGTAAAGGTTCCAAGTAACTTTTTTCATAAGCCATGGGAGCAAAGGGTCAGGAGGTTTGCCAAGTACCTAGGAAACGTGGTCATCATATTGACCTTCATCAGGGCGACTGGAGAATGCCTTGGTTGAAGGAAATGCATCTCCAGAAATGTATATCCAGAGCTGAGTTCTTTCATGCAATGTCTTGAGCCCTTGCCCAAGCATATACTGGTGACAGGCAGGGACGGTTCACAGTTAACAGAGGAAAAGTCCTTTGCATTGGTGTAAAGTGGTAGTCAACTGATCCAGAAATTAGGCTATCCCAGCACACCACTGGAGGACCCAATGTGCAAATTGTCAGTGACTTGGTAATATGAGATGGAACACTTTTTGAGGACTTCTCCTGCATTTTGAACAATAGCTGTGGCTACTGATCTCTCAGTATTGCTTAGACTAGCTACAGAGCGCTGGCAGTGGTGGCCTGTAACTGCTACTACCCTATTCTCCACAGTCACTGGCTTTCATACAGTGCTTGATCACTTTGCTAGATATAGAATGAACTTGGCACAAATCTTCAGTAAGGCCTGTCACACCCTTACATTTTCAACCTGCTGAAAATCATACTCTGCTTAAAGACCAGCTCTCTCCTGTAAGTTGTCACTTGTCACAGACTCCTAGCTGCCACTGAATGGACAGTGGCTCTGCTGTAAGGCCCTGCTAATTATCCTGACAACCCCATGAAGCAGTCAAAGATTTTTGTCTGGTCTGTAGTCATCCTCTTATTCATACTGGCAGTAAGTTAACTAGCAAACATACTAGTAGGCACATGTACTAAACATGGGAAGTGCAGAAAACTTCATATAGCTCCACAACTCTTGCTTTTAGAAAGCAAGGGCTTGAGGGGCCACACCTCTTAAAGCTGTACTCACATTGTGTTTTACTGTGCAGTCTGTAGATAACATTTGGCCTAATATTTTTGCAAGCAGACTGTTGGACCATATGCCTATTTGGTTTGTTTGTTGCTTTGCTCTGGGGCCTTGGTTCCTTGATCATCTACACTGTGTACTAGGTTTTGCTAGGACTCCAATCTGGAGTTAACCAATTTGGTTTTGTGAGGCTCAAAAGAGAGGGTAGTTTGCTTCAGGATCTACGCCCTATAGATAATGCAGGTGTGGACTACACCAGGCTTCATTCTTCCTGACCAGAACAATCTTTTTATGTATTCCTAATGTACTCACAAGTCCAACATGCCCTGGCATATGCATGGCACATCTTTGTAGGCACGCTACAAAATAGAGAATTAGCAGTCTCCAAAGCCCGTCCCTGCCTATTTGGCCATCTCACTTCTTATGCAAGAAAATAGTGCTGGGGCAGAAAGGGGCCACATGAGGACCAGAGTGACCAGGATCCTGTCCCAGGTTAATGTTACTGAGAGTGTAGCTCAGCATCTTTGTCCCTCCAGCAGCTGCACTAGATGCTTCTCTGGGAAGCCACCACAGAACTTCTATTATATGAAATAGGAGGAGGCTCAGTATGAGACCAAGGCTGTTGAGAACCTGCTTTTGCCTCTTAGCTCTGTCACAGGGAGGATGTGGAAGAACCCTTTTCCAAGGACACGACACCCTCCCCCTGACACATATACACACTCAAATTATTCCTGGAACTTTTTGCCAAAATGCCCCAGGATGCAACAAGGTATGCATCCAGCTCTGTTGAGTACCTACATCTATTTGATTACACTCATTTACAGGAAGGAGCATGGCTTGTTTGTGCCATGCTTACAAGACTACACTACATAACAAAGTGAAGAAAGGAGACTTCTACCATGASAGCATGGCACTCAGGGGTGGAAAGAGGCTTGCACCACACACAGGAACTCTTTAATTAGCAGGCTGACAGATCTGTTTCTCTGACAGTCAGTTCTGACAAGCAATATTTGCACAGAACAGCCAAATACGTCACTGCTTGTCTTGCTGGTGGCAAGAGGTGGGGCATACAGTTGAGGACATGGCAAGGGTACATTGGAATGTGGAAATGGCTGCTTTCCAAGCAGAATGGGCTCTGGCAGCCATCATACTCAGCTGTGTACATGGGGCATGCCCCAGTCACCCGTCCGTGCTTCAGCTGCATCCCACTGCCTTCTCCAGGCCTTGGCTGACTGTTCACGGTTTTCCAGAGTTGCAGAACAGCTCATACTCCACCTGGGGGAAGAGAGATCCGCCGGGACAGCCTGCCCTCATCCCTCAGGCACAGAGCCCAGCAGCAGTGAGCAGGAGATGTGGGAGAGCAGTGTGAGGGGGAAGAAGCCTGCCAGTGAGCAAGCCCCAGGAGCCATGGAGTTGCAGGCCTGCCATGCCGCTGAGAAGTGGACGGAGGCAGCAGCTCAGCAGGAAATCTTGGTGGCAGGAGATAAGGAAACAGCAGTGAGTCTGGTAACTCATCTGGGAGCTGCGTCTCCTGCCCAGGAGCCCCTGCCATGGCTCTGTCTAGGAAAGACCTGCCAGCCCTGCTGGAAATAGAGCTTCTTCCCTGGACAGACACCACTCCAGACCCCTGCTCCCCTGGCTGCCTGGCCACTCTGATGGCCTGTGATGCACTGTCATGACCATGGTCATACCAGAGAGACTTCGCTCCCTCTTATTTGTATGTGGCTGAATTGCCTCACCTAAAAAGCATTTCCTGGCACAGCAACGTTTGTTGATTTTTTGTTTACAGCTTATGGCCTATTCTAGTGTTTTAGTTAGGGTAATCTAATTGTATGTGTATGGCTAGAATGGCCTTTTGAAGTATGTACATATGTGTGTGTATCATGCAATACATTTATAGTGGGATTTGAAGACCTGCCATGACACTTTTCAGAGACTGCTGAGGCTCTCTGTAGCTGCTAAACCGCTCCCCTTCTGGGGAGGGACACTACCGAAGTGTGCTTTGCACAGCAGGCTCAGTTTTGAAGGCAAGCAGCAGAGAGACACTACTTATCTGTCCTGGGTAGTTGGTTGCTCAGGAACTTCTCCAGGAGAATTCATGACCTTTGCAAATAGCATTCCTGACTGCATGCCAGTTTCACAGATGCAGGAGGATGACTAGGCTCATAAGGACTGGAGGCTCTGCCGTCCCCAGTGCAGCATTCTGTATTTGGCACCCAGCTGTTGACACGCATCCCGCAACGGGACTGAGGCACTCCCAACTTGAAACTGCCTTTTCATCAGAAGAAAGACAGCTCTGCATACGTCATGGCCTCCACAAAGCATGGGAGCAGCAGTCATGGCACGTGTCAACCTCTGCCAGATGTAGCCTTTCACACGGAGAACACCGTGCATGAGGGAGGGAGTGAGGAGCACACCAGGAGAGGGCTGTGCTGCAGGAGCGCAACAGAGCTCTTACCAGGGTGCATTACATCCATTGGTCCATATGGATGCAGACAATTTGCTGCAGGTGGCCCTGCCCTGGACAGTGTGGGCCTAACCTCGTCTGTACCTCTTGGCCTGGGGACCAAAGTGGATCCATTATATATTTCCAACTCGTCCAGTAGGCCCAGACATAGCATTTAATACAGCACAGGATAAGCTTATGAGTAGCAGCTTAGCATTAATCAATAAAATGTGGTTAGACTAAACAGAAGTTATATGATTAAAGAAGTATCAGAGATGCAACACAGGTACGAGTCAGAGCTTTTCATTGGTTAGGAAGAACATGGACTCCTACGTGGCATCACTAATTATTAACTAACTCGCGCTGAGATAAAATGGCACTAATTGATCTGTTGATATGGATGGAAATTAAACAGATGCAGATGTTTTACATTATTTAATGTAATGTGTTAATATTTACATTATTAACACAACATCCTGTCCAGCATCCTCTGACCTTAAACCTATTGTTAGCACAAAGATTCCCATCTGCAACTACCTGAACCCTCTTGAATCTAGGTAAGATTTTCTGCCCGACAAGTTCAATGCCCTGTTAGTGTCCTTGCAAATAATCCTTCCTTTTGCATTCAAGGACTTATTTTTTCTTCTCTTACATATATTTTTATTTTCATTTTATAGGCACCTAACCACTGCTAGCATACTCCTCATCTCAGTGSAGTACATGAATTTGCCACATCACTTCTGTATCGCATTATTCCTTATTTACTCATTGCATTACACAGCTGAATTACCAGTGAAGATTCTTTTTACCTGTCTCCATGAAAACTTAGTCTCTCTGAGGTGGGTTCCTTGAACTCTAAGAATTTCTAAGCTTTGATTTGACAGCCAGTACTGGGGCTTGCTTCCTGACACTGATCTCAAAGAAGCGCCCAGCTAGAACTGCATATTCCAAATCCCTCCAACATCTGCTTTGTAGTCGGCTGTCATTTCACCCATGGTGCAGAGTAGCATTCACACCACAATATACTCCAAAATACCAGATCACTTATTTCATGGCATGGGACAGCCGAAGTGATTATGCAGAGGACTGCTGCTAATTCCAGAAATGACAAGGTCAAACGTGTCATCTGGCACAACAAGCTGAGTATACCTGCTGATCCATCTCTGTACCCAGATAGCTAAATGCCTATTCAGGACTAATATTTTGCTTCAACTAATGAGATTGACTACAACTGCGTACATCTCAAGGCATTAATTTCAATTTGCAGCAGAAAAATGTCTACTCTTCCAAGCAAATAATTGCATGAAGGAAGGTTGCTAGCATAAGGAGATTCTTATTTTCTTTCCAGAGGAGTCAGAACTAACATAGGGAGGTTAGTTCATCTTCATTTCTGATTACAAAAGCACAAACTTTAAATCCACTATATGGCAAGCACAAAATCAGATTAAAGTTTCCCCCTGTGTATTCTGATGTATTCCGATTTGAGAATCCTAGCTTTCACATGTCCAACCTGCTAAACACTTCTCTGTTTCATATTTGTTTCCTCATAGTGAGGAGTTAATACAAAATGTCTAAGAGGGTCTGCTTTTCTTTTTCTTATTCCCACTTTGTTTGATCTGCCTTCATGAGCTTTTAACATCACCACGTTGGTGAGACAAACATGCAAGCATCTGGATTTATGGGGATGTGACCAGAAAGTATGAGAAAGCAGATTTTTTTCATATTCTCTCAGCACTTTTTTAATCTCAGTCTGAGACATTCTTTGTTTTCCTCTGGAGTCAGGGCTAGCCCAGGGAACAGTGGCAGAGTACTCTGAGGTCAGGCTGACTGTGTAAGGTGTGCTGTGATGTTCCACAATTTGGTTGGCGATTCCACAATGAAATCTTTTTAGCTCTGCACTGACATCTTTACCTGAACAAGAGGGAAAAAGATTGTCTGCACTAGAAAAGTGACAGTGTTAGAAGACCCAGCACAGCACAGAGATACCTTCCTTATCCTATATAATTACTTTGTGCATTAGTCATGGGAGGTAACAGGGCTGATGCTATGCCTACAAAAGCAGCAGTAACTTCAGAATTATTTAGCACCCATACAAGAGCTATATATCCCTAAGCAATTCACAGCTATAGATCAATAGTTCAACAGTTGCAGCTATGTAAGGAGTGAGGTGCTCAGTGCTATGCATTGCTATGGGTGACATTTTCATATGGTATGTAAAATGAAAAACCTCATAGAGGGCCCAATTTTTCCAACTGTATCAGCTGGTTAAATAAAAGATGTTACCTCTTTGTACAAACCTTGCTTGTAAAATTAAAGATTTGTTTACACTGGATTTCTTAAGCCTTGATGAACCTCTGCATAGCTCTCCAATGTCAACATTTTGCAGTAGTGCACACTGGGAGTCTAACTGGTGTGGTTTGTGGCTTACTCACCCACCTGTGAGTAGATTACCAGTCCTGAAAGGTACCTATGTTGATAGGTAAGTCTTAGGAGCAGACAAGCCCCTGATCTCCTGAGCATTACCAAATACAGTAATTCTCCAGGGAATTTGCAACAGTAGGGGTATTAACCCCAATATTAAGGCCAAATTCCAAAGACAAAGTACAATGATTGCACAAAGCACAGGAATTCTGTCTTTATTGGTATCCCTCCTCCCCGAGAGGCTTAGAAGCAAGGAGAAGAAGAAAAAATTGGGGTTGAAAATTACACGCTCTGGTTGTGCTGGGTCAGGCTGTCCCTGGTCTAGAGCAGGGCTGAACCCCCAGCCAACACCGGGATGAAAATAAAACCAATATGCAGCACAGGCAATCCAACAAAGCAATTCAGATGGCTAATGTTTGATATAAAAAGTTTAGTGTTTGCCTTGCAGCCAGTACAAGGAGAACAAGTCGCTTTTCTGCACGGTGGAGTCATCTGACGTTTGCTTTAATTTCTGGAAGACTGGGGAGCGTGAGTCAGATGCTCTCCCAGCTGGTTCATGCGAGGAAGAGGCCAGCAGGGACCCTGCCTCACCAGAGCTGCTAAATTTCTTCCTAACGTCCAGCTCAGCGACTGGAAGTGAAATCATGGGCTGGGGGCAGCTCTAGAGTTAGGGAAGGCGGGAGGAGCAGGCTCTGTGAGGGTGGGAGGCAGCGAGCCCGACCCGGGGTGGGGGCCGGGCCGGGCCGGGCGCTGGGCGAGGGACCGCGCTGCGAGGCCCCGGTAAGGCGGCAGGAGAGGGCTGGGGGAAAACCCGAACAAACGTTTCTTCTTCGTGAGCGCTGGCAGGTAGAGAAGTAAACCGCCCCCCTTCCCCATAAAGCCGGAGGGGCCGCACACAAGACGCCAGCCCGGGGCTCCCGCCGCCACTGCCCCAGCAAGCCCCGTCCCCCGGCGCTGCGCGCCTTCCCCCCTTACCTCATTGCCACATTCCCCAGCGAGTGAGCTCAACTGTTCGCGCAGCCTCTCTCCTTTTATGGTCAAACAACTTTGCCTGGGCGAGGCTTTTTTCGCGAGCTGGTAGGAAGCGCTTGGGCTCAGCAGCTCCCCCACCTTTCATTTCTACTGCCTTTCCCAGCAGGCAGGCAGGCAGGCGGGCCGAGGCAGCCGGCCGTGCGGGGCAGAGGAGCCCAGCCCCAGCCCGCGATCTCCAGCCCCGGGGGCGGCATTCCTCCCCACTCCCCCGAGCCCYGTCCCCAGAGGTGAGTCTCTGCTCTTGGCTTAGCGAAAAAGCTTTTTGCCCGCAGCCCTGGGGCTGGTGTTGAGCCCCAGGGGGGTGCGCCCGTGTCGGGGGGTGCGGGTTTCCTGCCGCTGCCGCCGGGAGGGTTGCTCGCCTCGTACAAAGTCTCGGTCTCTTTGGGATTGACTTACGGCCGTGGCTCCTGGGGTTTCTTGCCCTTCCGCGGAAGTGGAGGTTCTCGTGTGTGTGAATCTGGTGAGTTTTCTTCTCTCCCGGTGAAATGGAGGCAGCTAAACGCTCCTGATAGCTCCCGCAGTGGGGAAGAGGGCGGGAGTGTTGCCTGGTTTTACTCGGGACAAGCTCTCTTTTGTGTGCGTACGGATGACTGAGACACCTATGGAGCCTTTTTCCAGATGTGCTTGAGAGAGAGGAATCTGGGGCTCTTTGTGCATGAAATTTGTTTAATTTATGAGTTTCTGTCTCTCTGGGGGTGCCCTGAGAAAGTGAAGACGCAAGTCTTGTAAAGTCGTAGAACTTCCTAACGTTTTAAATATGTTTGCATAGCTTCCCCCCCCCCCCCCCCGCACAGGGAGGAGGCAAGCCCAGCATATGTGGGAGAAGTTTGTAGCTCTGAATGTCCCCCTCCCCCAGCCCGGTTGTTTTAAGGTTCTACCTTGCAGCTTGCATAGCTGATAGGACTTTGCTCTCTTTGAAGCTTTGTAACTTTGGGCCAGGCTGGGAGAACTTTCTGGAATTAGTCTGTATGAGAGGATGAAAATAAGCATAACTCCTAAATCTGTTTAATCTCTTCACTTCATATTCTATATTTTTTGCTATAGTTCTCCTTCTGACCCCCCTCAGTTGGGAGAAGTTGGCAAATAGGGCAAGTACAGATGCGATGTGTCAGACCACAGTGCTGGGCTAGCTTTTATGGGGGCTCCCTGCGCGGCTGGAGCCAAACTGCTTTCTACCAACAGAGGTGAAAAATAACAGTCAGTCTCTGCTTCCTCAGGTTCCTCTTCCTTTTGCTACCCCAGGAAAGGAGCTGAGCTTTTGAAAGGGGTGTCTTGGGGTCAAAGAACTGAAAGCTGTCTACATGCATAAGAGGTGGCAGACCCACCATGGGACATTCTGGGAGGTGACCCTGCTGCTGAGGGAGGTGTCACTTGGTTCTGTCCTCCTACTTCTTGCTCTCTGTTAGAGAGAAACTGTGTATGAGGCAACTAAGTATCCTGACTGTGTCCTTTGGGGACATCTTTCTTCATAGCTCCACTTGAGTCATCTTAAATGCTGTTACAGCAGGCAGAAAAATCTCTCCCCTCAGGGAAAATGTGAGGATGAGAAGGATTTGAGATTAGGTTTGCTGGGGTGACACTCCCTCTCCAATAGCTTTGCAAACAGTTAGCGCCACAGGACTCGCATAAGCTGTGTGTTTCTGGTAAGGCTTAGATGGTATTGGCAACGCTGCAGGGCTGGGGGGTGACTCTCCGCAAGGCCAGCCTTTTCAGCCTGTTTGGTCTGTGTGGGGGTGGACCGATAAACAGAAGTGAGGATGAGCAGGGGCAGCTGCTGGATGGAGACAGCTCTGAGCAGAAAGGGCCTTAAGTGCGACATAGCATACCAGGAAATGGGCTGCTTTGGGTTAAGGGAGATAGCAGCTGCTGGTAGCAAAGCCAGCACTTTTTTGTGAAGCAGCCAATGTCCCAAGACTGTGTTGAGTAATCTTGGTATGGATCACGATCAGAAGTGACGTTGTCACTGTGGTGTTCTGCTCATAATGCTGTCAATTCTGGTAGAACTACTACCAAGTGGTTCATTGCACCATAGTGAAACAGTGGAGCACGAGGCAGAAGTCTCTAAAGAAAGGCTGGAGGTCTTTTTAATACCTTCTGTGGCTCCGTGGGAAGCTGCGGACTGGAGAGAGTTGGTCAGTCCCTTCTGACTTGCAAGTCTGTTGACACCTACAAGTTTGAGGGGTTGAGGACAGACCTTGCTAATTACTCTTCTGCTTTGACCCTTTCCAATGCGGGATCATGTGGGAGATGCTCAGCATAGCTTTTTGGCTGCTGCTTGCTCTTGCAGCCTCTTCCTCCTTTTGAAAAGCCCAGAAGAGTTTGTCAAAGTGCATGCAACTTATCAGCCCTGCACAAAGGGAACAAAAAGTGCAGTAGCATGGACTTAACATTTGTCTATGTTGTCACACGCTTGTGACCTAGAAAAGCCGTTACAGGTTACTATATCTTGCCATACTGCACTGAATTGTGGGAGCGCTTAGAACAGGGCATGCAGGTCTTAGCAGCAGCCATGGGTGAATTAGTGGTGGGTGGATGTTTGTGGCACCAGGGCTGTCTGTCCCAGCAGCTGGTATTGTCTGTGTGAGAGAGGCCGGCAGCGTGGAGGGGTACTGATTTGAACATGCCAACTTGAAATGCTGGCACAGAGCCCCTGTGCTGGCGGAAGCACTATTGTGCTGTGGTGTTAGGAGGACYATAGGCATGCCAGGCTTTACAACAAAGCATCTGGCTTCATGGAGATTTCTAGCATGGATGAGATTTCTGGCCTGGATTGCAGGACTGAGGGAGTCCTAGAAATGGGGCTCTCATCATGAGACCTGCGGTTCCCGAAACAGCCGACTTGGTGGGGCTATCCTCTGGCTGTTCGAGTCTGGCGGTGGAAAGGAGTGAGGGGAGAGGGTTCGTATGCCCGCATGCTGCAAGCGGAGTGCTTGCCCCCCTCCCACCCCACAGGCTGTCCTTGTGCAGGGCAGGACCGCGGCCGCACTGCCTGGAGGACGGGAGCCCCGGCTGCAGTGGTGCTGGCTGCGCCCCTCGCAGCCCAAAGCGACGGGCGTAGGGGCGCTGTGAGCGGCGAGGGGCGGCGGCGAAGCGCCGGCCGGCATCCGAGGAGCGCTTCCTGGCGGGGGCGGAGCGGGCGCCGGCGCAGCCGGTGGGGGGTAGCGGGAGCCGCTGTCGCCCTCGCCGGGGACAGGAAGGAGAGAAAGCAGAGGCGAGATCCGGATAGCAGGGCGCTCCGCCCGGGGATGTGACACCGGGGAACTCCTCACCCGCCCTGTTGTTCTGCCTCTGCCGCAGCTGCCTGCACTCCTCCGGCATGCAGGGCTCTGGAGGTAAAGGATGGAAGATGCAGGGGTGAGCCAGGGTTGGAGGGGTGAAGGGGGACGTAACTGGGGCTGTCACAGGCTGAGGTCAAGAGGAACCGGCTGGCKTTATCGGGTAAGTGGGGGAGAGGAAATGCTAATTCCAGTTCTGGGAGAGCGTGTGTGGGGGCACCCTCCTTAGGGTGCGTGGGGTTTGGTGTGCTCGGTGGATAACACTCGTTCTGGTGGCCCGCTGCTGTCCTCTCCAGCATGCATGCACGCAGGGTTCTCGTGCAGCAAAGAGCTTGGTTTTCTCCATGGCAAGAACCCCTTTGCGGTTAATGCCATGCAGAGTTGAGATGGTGAAGCACGCTGGCTCATTTGAGCTCTCTGCAGTTTCTGTTCCTCCTTTTTCCTGTGCTGATCCTGGAAGTGCTCTGTGCTCTGCTCAGGCACCTCAGTGTCTGGCCGGACTTAAACTCCTGTATCCCTCTGTTTCATGTGTTCCTCTCTATTAATTTGCACTCTGGCCAGAGGCTGACTTCATATACGTTTCCTCCCTCTTCTTTCCTGCCAGGTGCTGAGAAGATGGCCTCCCCAGGTGCCCCAGGGACCCGCATGACATCCACAGTCAGTATCAACATTTCTACCCCTTCCTTCTACAACCCGCAGAAGAAGTTTGCACCTGTGGTTGCCCCTAAACCCAAGGTGAACCCCTTCAAGGCTGGGGGTGCGTCAGAGTCATCACTGCCGCCGCCTCCTGGAGCTGGTGCCCAGCGTGCTCAGATGGGGAAGGTGGGGGAGATTCCATCAGCGTCCATGTCCCTGCTGGCAGAAGGTAGGTGAGGGCTGGCATGTCAGATGTGAATATGCATTTCTAAATTCTCAGGGTGTGAGGTCTGTAACTGTGGTTAACATGAGAACAGGGCCATAACTGCTGTAAGTGAAGGATACTCTTGCTGTAGAGGCTGGCAGGTTCCAGAATGAAATAAAACGATTGTAAAGGGATCTCAAAATATGTAATAACTCCATTAGGAAAGGAGCCGGGAAGGCAATCCTGCATTGCACTGATGCTGAAGGAATGCAATGGATTTTTCATAGTATTCCCTGAGTGCATAATTGTGTAACTGAAGTCAGTTTCTGGCCAGCATGTCTGAGAGCAAATATCTTGCAGGGAAGTTGACCCTGATGGTGATGAATCATGCTATTCTCCTTCTTGTTGATTCATCTCAGCTCAAGTTAGTTGTCTCTGACTGTAGAGATCCTTCTTGTGGACTCTGCAATTGCCATCTTTGCTGCTGGAGATGGGTAGGAAGAAATAATTGCATGAAAAAATGGTGGAAGCTATCATAAACAGGAAGTGAGACTTAGAGTTTGTATGGCTTGTAGAGTTTTATATTTTTTCCTGGTGGTTTGGGTTGGGTGTGTTTTCCTGTGTAGAGTGACTTCTTGCTTTAGTGTGGTTTTCTTTTTCTTTCTTTCTTTTTTTTTTTTTAATTTTTATTTTATTTCCTGTGGTGATGGGGTGGTTTTTTGTTTTGTTTTTTGTTGGTTGGTTGTTTCTGTGTCCTCTAAGAAGCAGAAGGTTCCTGGTTTTGTGGCTCCCTAGTTGGAATTGATCAGAATAGGGCCACCAGAAGTTTCCTTAGGGACCTCTTACTAATGCTTGTTGCTGCATATTACCCCAAGACTCTATCAGGGTGCACCTCAGTCGGGACACCCGTGTTCAGATAATGCTAACTGCTGTTTTAAATTTCTTTCCTTTCACTGTCTAGCATAGACTGTGCAACACTGATGTTTTCTAGGTAAGCATGTTAAGTTAGCGGGCAGCTGACCTGATGGTGGGAAGGCTGGTCCTGTGCTCAGAGGAGACAAATTATTAAGCCATTTTTTCAATTTCTCGAGTCACAAGGGCCTCAGCATGTTGGTGCTTCTGTCTCCTAGAATTGTACCAGCTAACTCTGGTCACCTTTTTCTCGTATGTTGTTGGCTGGAATCTTGTGTCTGTAATCCAAGGTCCCATCTTAGGCTTTATGATTTTCTGCTATAGTTGTGTGGATTAGGGATGTGTCTGTCGGAAGGTCTCAAACTGACACAAATACATTGCCTGAAGTACAAAAGTAGACAGGTGGATGTTAAAAATTATTTTTCAATATACAGTGTGAGTGGAGGATTGGGTGTTGTTTGCTCCACTTCTCCCTTCCTTATAAAGCTTATTATGGAGGAACTAACTTGACAGAAAGATTAGCAAAAGAACCATTTGGTTTAAGCTGCTGTGTCACCATCGGGTGAGGGCTGCCAGCAAGACATCTGAAGTACAAATGAACCACCAAAACTCAGTCATGAAAGAAATGCATCTGATTTGATCCTTCTCTGATGTATATCTCTAATCCTTCTCTCCCTTTCCTATACACTGCCCAAACAAACAGTAATATAACGTAAAGCCATAGCAATTGGTCTCTTTGTCTTAAATGACAGGATGGCTAAGTTAGTATTGCTGTAGGAATGTTATATTTAGTATTGATCATTCTATAAATCTGGTATAGTAACTTTGTGGGGAACTTTTTTGTTTGTGTGAATAATCCATAAAACAGGCTTTTAGTGCATCTGAAACAATGTCACAGCAGATCAGGGCTTCATTTCTGCAATATTCTTTATMATTTCAATAAATCAAAAGGCAAGCATATACAAATTTGATCCCAAACTGTAGTTTCAAATTAAAAATACCAGTCTCATGTTACTTTCCCCCCCCAGCAGAATTTCTGTGGCACAAGAAGGCTTGAAAGAGGTGCTGCATACCAGTGCAGTTTATGCATTCCACTGGCTAATACGATTTCGGCTTTCATTTTCTGAAAGGGCAGTATCATCTCCCTTAGGTTACAGATGAGGAGTCATTATAAAGTCTGTCGACAACAGGTGGATATAAAGACGAGACAATTCGATTACTGCTGTTAAAAGTTGCACGTGGAGTAGCGGGAGTGAAAAACGTGGTCTTTCACCCTACTGCTGGTTGGGGCTAGCTAGGAAGAGAGGTGGGTGTCCAGAAGAAGGGATGTGGAAGTTATGTCTCCTTGTCTTCAGTGTTCTTTGCTGCTTGGATGATAAAAGGACAACTTCTCCCACATATGGTGAAGGGAAGAGTATTCACATTTATTTGACTGCATTGTAGTAGAAAATGTCTCTTTTTGCCTGTTCCACATCTTTGGCAAATATGAATAGGTGGAAGCAATGGGGTTTTCTTCTAGGAGATTGAGGCACTCTGGTGCTTTTCAGCCTGCTTAAAAGGGTTCTGGAAAATTTCTCATGTCCTAATCTGTAGCGGGTATGGGGACATTTTAGCCTCCAAAAGGAAAGCTGTTTTCATCTCCCAGAAAAATAAAGCAGTTTCAAAGATTCCTCATATGCATAAGGAGTAGTTGGTCCGACTTGCTTTTTTTTCCCCTACTTGTTTCTTGTAGTGCTTACTGGCCAGCTGCGAGGTGCCAGCTTATTTTCCTGTAATAATGCAGGCTCTTCAGGGTCCTGGGTTGCCTGCTGGCATTCCTTCTAATGCTGCTCTGTATTCAGCAATCTGAGCCAGTTACTGGCGAGAGAAGCATATGCTAGGGACCAAAGAATGAGAGGAGGAGTGGGAAGGGGCATAGTAAGACATATTTCCCAATTATACAATAACTATTCTCAATGACTAATTGCAGTAGCTACTGAGGAAAGTTTATATGATGGCAAATAACTTTGGACAACGTGAAAGCCAGCCTGTGGAGTTCAGTTGTCCTTGATGGGTGCTGGGGTCCCCTCAGTACCAGGGGACTTGCTGTAATACCTTCAAGACCCTCCTGGGGTTTGTACTGGCTAAGGGTAAGAAATGATCCAAACTTGCTTTTATTCTCATTCTTCCCCATAGAGCTGCCGCTGCCACCTCCTCCCCCACCTGGAGAGGAGGCAAGTTTCTCCTCGAACTGTGCTTTTCCCCCACCCCCACCACCCTTTGAAGAGCCTTTTCCACCAGCCCCAGAAGAAGTTTTTCCTTCTCCTCCTCCTCCACCGCCGATGTTTGATGAAGGGCCTGTGAGCAAGGTACCTGCCCCACAGGTGCGTGAGGTCAAGGGAAGTATAGTTTCTTGTGGTGCTCTGTGAATTGGGACAGCTTCTCACTACTCTCTGAACTCAGCAGCAGGAAGCCCTGGGATCTCAGAAAGCAGAAAATGCTACCGCCCCATGCATCAGCATAGGTTAGGGTCAACTGGCTGGGCTATAGCTCTGCAGATGAAGGACCTGGGGTTCCTGGTGGACAGTGTGTTGAATGCGAGCCAGCAATGCACCCTTGTGGCAATAAAGGCCAACCACGTGCTGGACTGCATTCATGAGAGTGTAGTCAGCAAGACAAGGACAGTGATTATTCGTCTCTCTTCGGTGCTAGTGAGGCTGCATCTTGGAGGACTGTTTCCAGTTGGGCTCCCCAGTATAGTAACCCCAGAGGAATACTGAACTAGATGCAGTCCAGCAAAGGGTCATAGTGATCATTGGGGGTTGGAGCACGTGATGTGATGGGGGTTTATTGAGCCTGCGGAAGAGGAGGCCAAGGCAGGGATCTGACTGCAGTCTGCAATACCTAAAGGAGGGCTGGAGAGAAGACAGATTCTTCTTACTGGGGCACAACAAGAGAACAAAAGACAATGGACACGAGTTTTGGCAAGGGAAATTCCTGTTGGACAGAAGAAGAACCTGTTCCCCTCCAAGGGTGGCTGAACACTAGCACAGGTGCCCAGAGAGCCTGGGGAATCTGCGTCCTTGGGGATGTTCAGAAATCACCTGGACAAGGCCCTGAGCAACCTGGTCTAGCTTGGGAGATAGCCCTGCTGTGAGCAGGGTGTTGGACTAGAGATCTCCAGATGTCTTTTCCCACCTAAATCTGTCTGTGAGTTTCTTTGGGCTGTGCATTTTCCCACTGTTTGTAGACCTTGGAGACCGTGCCCTGTTCATCCTCACCAACTTGCTCTCCACTCAAAGCAAGGAGCAGATCTGTACCACAGTCCAAAGTGTCAAAATCTGCTATTGTAAGGGGATACACCCAGTTCTCTGGCTGTTCCTGTAACATGCTCTGCTCCCTCTTTCCTCATGGATGGTGGTATAGGTACGTGGCAAGATGAGCAGCGTTGATCTTGAGATTGACTCACTGTCCGTAATGTTGGATGACATGGAGAAGAATGACCCCTTCAAATCCCGGGTGAGCTCTCCAGAACGTCACAGGTGGAAGGAGAGATGACTGGTTTGCTGAACAGAGGTAGTGAGAAGGGTGCTACTGCAGATTAAAATGTCTGGATAAACCATAGCGAGAAAGTGTACGTGAAGGACCAGAAAGCATACATCTTGCAACTTGTCAGGACTGCTAAATATGTAACAGTGTGGGAACTCTTAGCATTGTGGGTCTGGGATAGCTGCTGACTTACTGCTGTAGACAGCATATTTTCTCTTCCACCTTGCTGATAACTGCCTGTTTCTCTCTGTTGCTTCCCTTTACAGATATCTCCAGGATCCACAGGTTCTCTGGAGAAGCCATCGGCCCCAAAAGCCCATGTGGAAATACCATCTGCACCCAGAGATACTCCTCATTCCTTTCCTTCCAAGTTCACTCCAAAGCCAAGTGGAAGCTTATCTTTCAAGCCCTCTGGAGCGGATTTGACCCCTGCCCCAACCCCATGGGCAGCCCCACAGCAACGCAAGGAGCCCCTAGCACCAGTCCCTCCACCCACCTCTCTCCCTCCTGCTCAGACTACCCCTAAATTCACCCCACCCCCTGTTACTGGCTCTCATAAGTCTGGGTCCAAATCAGGTGCCAGTGTTCCCATGGCTCCCTCAAACTCTACAAGATATCCTGCTTCCCTTCAGACTCAGTTCACAGCTCCGTCACCTTCAGGTCCCTCCTCTCGGCCACAGCCTCCCAATTTCACCTATGCCCAGCAGAGGGAAAGACCCCAAGTGCAGGAGAAGCCACGTCCCACAGAACAACCTGCTGCTGCAAAAGACACGGTAAGGGATAGAGCCACGGGACCAGTGTCTTTGGACAGGCATAGCATCACTGGGAGTGAAGTTGGAGGATGAGGAGGGAGGGTCTATCCCAGGCTAGGGGAAGCTGTTACCCATCTGAGAGATGTAACTAGAGACAGTGGTGGAGAGGGACAGGACTTCATGTAAAGGTTGAAAGAAGCAAGCACAGTGGATGGCAGATTGTTCCCTAGAGGGAGACAGAGAGGAGGAGTAAACGTGAGAGAAGTAGGTTTATTAGGGACAGGGTGGGAGGCAGTCTGTCTATATGTGTCCTTTGGGATTGAATGTTTCCTCTTCCTGCAGCAGAGGCCCACAGGCTCCAGTGCAGATCCACCTAGGGGAAATTCCTGTCTGACCATGAAGGAGGTAGAAGAGTTGGAGATGTTGACCCAGAAACTAATGAAGGATATGGAGCATCCACCCCCAGCAGAGGCTGCTACTTCTGGTGCGTTCCCTCAGTGGACAGCAGTAGGACTAAGACTGTGGTGGGTTTTCCTCTCTCCTAATTGCTTTCTTCTTCCATTGACAGAGCTCTGCGGCTTCTGCAGGAAGCCCTTATCGCGAACTCAGCCAGCCGTGAGGGCCCTGGACTGCCTTTTCCATGTTGAATGCTTCACCTGCTTCAAATGTGAGAAGCAGCTGCAGGGGCAGCAGTTCTACAATGTGGATGAGAAGCCCTTCTGTGAGGACTGCTATGCTGTGAGTCACTGGGGTGAAAACTGCTGGAGAGAGCTGAGCTTGCTGTGGTTGCTCTCTCTTGCTTTCCCTTCCTCCTTCCATCTTGCCTGTCTGTGGTGTAGCCTCCCAGGGGTGGGGGATTGGATTAATGTGTCTTACTTGTTTCCTTTGGGCTCAGGGGACCTTGGAAAAGTGCAGTGTCTGCAAACAGACCATCACAGACCGGATGCTGAAGGCCACTGGTAACTCATACCATCCCCAGTGCTTCACCTGCGTGATGTGCCATACCCCTCTTGAGGGGGCCTCTTTTATTGTGGACCAGGCCAACCAGCCTCACTGTGTGGATGACTACCACAGGTATGGAGAGAGCATGTGCATGTGGTGTCTGAAGGAAGGCAGATTCCCTCACACCTGTTTAATTTTGCTGCAATATGGGGTTGGGTTGCCCATGTGATCTGTGATGGACATGAAGTTAAAAATGAGTCAGCAATGTACCTTGTAGTAATTAAGGTCTTTTCCCACCTAAACTTCTTTGTGATGTATTATTCCTCTGCTGCTAATACTATTGTACAGCAGTGAGAAACCTGCATTGAATGCCACTGTGGTGGTCATGGTCTCCTCCGTATTTTTGTGGATTGCAGGAAGTATGCTCCACGCTGCTCAGTCTGTAGCGAGCCTATCATGCCAGAGCCTGGAAAGGATGAGACAGTGCGTGTGGTGGCATTGGAGAAAAATTTCCACATGAAATGTTACAAGTGTGAGGTAAGCCTGGTGGCCCCACTCCTCCCATCTTTCCCATTCCCATCACCAGCAACTGGGCACCTTTGTTGTCTATCCTGACCAAACACTAAGATTGTTTTGAATGAATCTGGAGCATTTTGAAGCAGGTTCAGAAAAAGATCAGACATTCACAGACCACAGGTCCATGAACAAGGACTATGCAGGGCTGTAGTCTCTAACATCCCTAATACAGCAGCTGTGTATACTGGAGGAACATGCTGGGATCACAGAAGGGGCTTGCTCTTCACTCAAAATAGTATCTCCCATCAGCACCATCAGAGACAGAGCAGTGGGCTGTGAGCCATTATCCTGATCGAGTGGGGCATTTCTTATTTCCTTGAATGCATTTACCCTGCTGTTGGCTGTCATTGAGCTCCCTCGCTCTTTTCTTTCCCTGTTTAGGACTGTGGGAAGCCCTTGTCCATTGAAGCAGACGAGAATGGGTGCTTTCCACTGGATGGGCATGTGCTGTGTATGAAGTGTCACACTGTTCGTGCCAAATCAGCACGCTGAGGAGCTTGGAGTGGGCATACCCTCGAGAGGCCTGCACTTGATACTCTTCCCCTCCCTGCCATTGTCCTGTCCCTCTGCCTGACAGGGCAGATTGCTACCAATGGAGACTATGCCAGCACAGTTCTTTACTCATGTAGGATTCACTGCTCCTAGACTTCACTCTGCACACCCACCAAGAAAGGACCTCTTCTGTTGCCACTTCCTGGCCACAGTGTATTCCAGGCTGGGGGCTATGGTCAAGGTGAGTGCAAAATCTCTGTTCCCTTGGACAGACTCTGGAGAAGAACGACCAGACTTCCACCACCACCTGGTGGAAGTAGCAAGAACGACCTGGTGGCAGGTGCTGGGAAGGGCTGAGCATTCTTCTGTTCCATGGAGCCAAGAACGATGATTTGACCTTAGAAGGTGGAAGCCTCCATCTCAGCACCACTTCTGTCTTCGATTTTATTATTTTTTTTCTTGTGCCACCTCATTATCAGGATGTCTTCCCCTGCCCCCTCCCTCACTCCTGGGTTAGAGTGTGGAAGCAGAACGTATTGGGAATCTCTGTTATTGTTGCTGGAAAAAGCTAACCTACTATAGCTTTTCTGTCTCTAATGGATTTTACTGGCTAACCGTCTTGTCACTTTTTTTTTCCTTAGCCAGATGAAACTGGCAATGTTTGGAATCCTACTCTGTTCCCGAGTTTGGAAACATTGGGGTTTTTTTAAATCATTTTCCCTCCCCAAAATGAATTGTTTCCCAGTGTGGTTTCTGGACAGCCAGGCTGGGCACCAGAGTAGCAAAGCAGTCCAAAGAATGCATGTTTACAAATAAAGACCATCATAAGGTCGGGCAGCACATGGTGAGGAGGCATCTCAGTACGTGGATGAGGATTCAGCAGACTGAGGAACGTCTCCCTGTTCCAGTAGAGATTCTTTTACTGCTGTCAGTGAAAGCTGCAGTGTAATTGCAATGTACTGTCTGGCTCTAAGTGTTACTGCACTGAGCCCCATTTCCTGGACTAGAAACTCTCAAACTGAACAAACCTTTTGAATAAGTATACTGTCCAACCACTGTTTGCATTCAATAAAATGTGCGTTTTTTCCATTAACATGTGTCTGCTGTGTTTGTTCAACTACCCATGAGAATTGCTGTCTTAAGCAGTAGAGAATATATGTATAGTTGCTATTCCACCTAGCCTCCAGAGATGACGAGTCTGAAAATGGCCTTTCCACCTCTTGGTCTCCTTTTCAAACTGTTTAGTTTCCTACTTTTCTGTGCCTGAAGAGTAGCTCTCATTTAAAGCAGTGGAAGACTGCATTTCAGTACAGCAAGATTGTAGTCTGCTTGATGGTGTCACTGGGAGGGAAGTTATTACAATCCACTTGCATCAGACTGGAATAAAGTGGTCAATTAGCTTGTTTTGCCTTAACTATTGCTACTCAGAAAGTGTTTGTGCTTGATGTTTATGGTTTTAAGCATGGTACTGTTTTGGTCACTGCAGGTAAACTCCTCTTTGTGGTAAGCATCAATGCTTCTACACTTCAAAGACATGAAACCTACTCTTGTTCTCTTGCCAGTTTTGGGGAAATCTTGAATGACTCCTTGCAAATCGATCCAGTAAATGCTTTGAGGTTTCCTGTAGGATGAGCAAAGAGGAAACAAATTGTACCTTTGCTTTCTTTTTCTTTTCTTATCTGAGTTCTTGCTGGTTTGTAGGCATTGTTTTGAGTGATTGTTTCTAGATTATGTGATTAAAAGCTCATGCCCACAAACACCAAGGAGCACAGAGGAGAGAAACAATGACGGGGGGAGGGGGGAGAGAAGCACTCTAACCTAGCTCCTTCCAGAGCTATCAGAGGACTATAGCCCTGGTGTCTGGGTATGAAACCTGTCCGACAGAGTCAATGGGAAGGGCTCTCTGGATCACCTTGCAGATTAAGGGGAGGTTAGTCCCTCTGAGGGGCATGGGGTGCAGGGGAAGACCATTTGGGGACTACAACACTTGTTATGGGATGTGCAGGGGCAGGATCAAAGGCAGGAAAAGGGAGTGATCAAGGAGAGGAAGCAGCATGGGAAAACTGGGGGGCAAAAGGCACACAAGGGGCTGGCTGCATGTACGCAGTACACTTGTCTGGCCATGCCCTGTGTGTCATCACCACAGTCTGTCCTGTCTTCTTAATAAATACTTTCCTTTTTTTTCCTCCCCCTTTTTTTTTCCTCCTTTTTTTTTTTTTTTTTTTTTTTTTTTTTTTTTTTTTTTTTTTTTTTTTTTTTTTTTTTTTAATTTTCCTTTTTGAAGGGACTCTTTTCAGTGCATATGGAGGTCTAAGTACCAGCAACTGGAAATACCTGAGTGCATGCATATTGTGTGGGTGTCAATGTCCGTGCATAATCACTAGCAAAAATCAAGTCAAAGTAGCTGGTGAGTGAGTAGGGTAAGAGACTTGAGAGCCATGAGTTGGCATGGCTGCAAGTCTGGCCAGATGCTGGAAAGACCAGTCTGAGAGTCAGCTGCTAGAGCTCCCAGGAGGTCCAAGCCAGCTACTCTCAGGTCTGGAAGTCAGCTACTGGTAAGCCTGGACCAGCTACCAGAGAASAGTTTGCATCTGTGTATGAGGTGACTGGGAGACCAGGGAATCCTGGGGCCAGCTGCTGGGTAGAGCCAATGTCTGAGGCTAATTACTGGAGGACTCCCTTGTGTGTGTGCATGCACATGAGGGTTTTGAGTGCCCAYCACTGGAGTGGGGTTGCAGGCCTTGAGGACTCATATGTCCTGGTGCCAGCAACTGAGGAGACGAGCCCAGGCTCCAGATCACGGAGCCAGCTACTGGATAGCTGGTCTTAGACACTAGAGGGATCCATCGTATATATGTATGTATTCCCTGCTAACAGGTTCATCCTGATCAGCCAGAGAAGGGAATAGGATCAGGCTGTTTGTGCTGTGCTTGCATGACTGCTGTGTTTTCTGCCTCAGGCCAGTCATGTACAGTGTGTGTGCATATATATACATGCACATATTATATACATGTATATTTTGTGTGCATGAGTGCCTATTGGGAACACAGGCTCAGGCTTGCTTCTGGCTGTACCTGAGGACATGGAACTGAGCAGCCTCTTCTCTATCAGGCCAGCTGATTCAGCAGCTCCTCATGGTTGAAGCTGGAAGGGACCTCCCTGCTTGGAGCAGGGTCAACCAGAGCAGGTTGCTCAGGAATGTACCCAGTCAGTTTTTTAATACCTCCAAGGATGAGAACTCCACAACCTCCCTGGATAACCTGTTCCAGTGTTTAACAACTCTCACAGTAAGTTTTTTCTTGCCTTCAGATGGAATTTATTGTATTTTGATGTGTTCCCACTGCTGCTTCTCCTTTCACTGGATACCACTGAGGGGAGTCTGGCTCCCTGTTCTTCACTCCCTCCCATCAGGCATTTATATACACAATGATAAGAGCTGCCCAAACCTTCTCATCTCAAGGCTGAACAGTCCTAGCTCTCTCAGCCTCTCCTTGTCAGATGCTCTAATCCCTTCCCAGTCATAGTGGCCTTTCACTGGACTTGCTCCAGGAAGTCTGTGTCCTTCTTTGTACTGGGGAGCCCAAAATTGGACACAATGCTCCAGATGTCTAACCAATGCTGAATAGAGGGGAAGAAACGCCTTCCTCCAGCTACTGGTGATGCATTTGCTAATGCAGCCCAGATACTGTTGGCCTCCTTTGCTACAAGGGCACAGCACTGGCTCAAGTGCAATTTGCTGTTCACTGTGACCTGCAAGGCCTTTCCTGCAAAGCTGCTTTCCAGCCAGTCAGCACCCAGCATGTACTGGTGCATGGGGCTATTCCTCCCCAGTTGCAGGGCTCTGCATTTCCCTTGGTTCAACTTCATGAGTCTCCTCTCTTCCCATTTCTCCTGTCTGTTGAGGTCCCTCTGAATGGCAGCACAACAATCTGATGTATCAGCCATTCCCAATCTTCTATCACCTGCAAGGATAGGCTAAAGTTTACATATGCATGACACAAGCTCATAATCTTGTGTCAGGCTCATCAGGGCTTATCTTCTAGCCTGGATATCTGCCATGTAGCAACTTTATTTATTATCTATACTTCATGTTAAAGACACCTATTAGTAAGATTGAACTTAGTGATATACTAAAAAAGACTCACAGTAAAAGCTTATCTTGTCAGCTGTATCTCTTACTATAGTTGCAGTGACTTGAGTAGCTGAGGTACGTGTATACTATGGTTCCTTGTGTATACTCTGCTGCTTCTCATGTTGAATAGAAACCAGCCTTCTTGCTTTAAGTGCAGTTCTTTAGATCTCTGCTTCTTAACCCTTCTGTCATTCATACTTAAGCAAGACCTTCCCAGGAGCAGGAGTGTTAATTTATAGCCTTAAGAATTCGGAGCATTATACAATTACAGAAACACTGATAGCTATCTACAGCAAGTAACTGATTGCTGAATGGCTAGCACTTGCCTTCTTCACCAACCTAGACTTAGCTCAAGCACTGGAAAATAAATCTTGAGGTGACTACTCTTCCCAGGTAGGAGAAGTCTTAGGAACATCAGAGTGAGATTTTTTCCCCCTGGACAGTCTATTCTGCAGGAGAAGGAAGTACTACTCACATGTATTTCATCAAACTACAGCAGTAGCTTCTAATACTTCTCATGGTTTAATGGATGGATACAGCTGTAACTGGGTTTAAAGAAAAAAGTCTGAAGTTACCAGCTGCATATGTATCCTTTAATCCTAATGCAAATGCATTTCCACATTAAATCTGCAGTTAAATGGACAAAGACCATTGGCTGAAACAACCAAACATGGGTGTAAGGACGCTGCTGGATGTTATAATACATATATGCTGAAGTAAAGGTCCCAATCATACCTGAAATAAGCCAAAGAACTCCAACACAGCCTGCTCTGCCACAGGTTTATTTACAAAATATTATTTACAGTCTATAACTGTCTTGAGCTCTGATAAATAATAACATTTCCTCCACAGAGAAGGAATAAGACAGACCACCTACACATTTTTCTGTTACAAATACCCTATCCAGCCAAACAAGACTATTCTCTCTTTTAAAAAGGGGCAGAGAAAAATGGGTACCTAAAGGGTGTTCTGTCCATGGCACAAGTAAAGGTACTAAGCAAGTTGGAGAGATGTAAATCTCCCCACTGAAGTGTGCATGTGCAAAACAGCAACATGCTGAGATTACGTGATCACACAAGTTACAGCAGGGTGTGTTGCTACTCCCAACTTCTCCTCCAAAGAAAGAAGTATGCCATGAGTTGGAGTTTAAGACAAGAATAGCTGAATTAAAAAATATATCCCTTACCAGCAGCCTTGTGAAAGACTGAATAGTTTGTTCCTGTTGTAAAATAAGGAAGACAGAAGGCTGCCGAAGTGAGAAGGGATGTACGCCAGGGAGTGAATGGGCCCAATCTCTACATGTCTGCGTCCTTGTGCGTGTTCCCTGAATGTCCCAGTCTATCTGAACTCTCATCTCCAATCTTAAAACATTATCCACTGCCCCCAACCCACTTTGTATGTATCCTTATGTTTCCATGTGATATACTGAGGGTCTGAAACTCCAGTATGTGGACTACAGGGATTACTTGGTGCTGCACAGAATGGACTACAGAAGACAGGGCTGAGAACAGTTTCTAAGACCAGTGGTCTGAAACGTACTGATGGCTGCTGTAGAGCTAAAGCAAAGGGGAACAGAAATGAGAGCAGGTGGTGTTGCCTCATGAGCCTTTTCAGTTCTGGTTGTTTTGCTTTGCTTGTCCCAGTCACTCATTTGGAAGCAATTGCCATAGGAATGATTCCAAGTGATATCTGGTAAGAATGGGCATTTAGCAAGCTTAAGAGAGCAATGACTGATCACTCCTTAAAGCCTTGGATGCTACACAGGATCCTCTTCTGGTGGCCTGGAAGTGACACTCCCATCTGTTTCAAGTCCCTGAAGGAAATGGGAAAAGAAAGGAAAAAATGAATTGCTGTTCTTGTTCCTTGGGGACTGGGATGTGGGTAAGGGCAGAAACAGTTACCAAGCATTAGTTCAGAAAGCTTCCTTTCCCTCAGTGCCTCCTACGCCTACCCTTCCTCTAGACAGAAGAAACTTCTAGATGTTCCTGCCCTTCCCTGGCTACCTCTGTCCACCCAGTCAACTGGCTTCTCCCACCTCGTGATTAGGCCTGTGCTCCCATTAAATCAGGACTATGTCCAAGTCAGCTTGTGATATGGGCCATGTCTCAACCATTTAGCAGGTCTGTCCCTGCACTGTGCCTGCTCATTTGTTTTATGTAACTAACTGCCCTGGTTGGAGCTGGCTATACAACCCCGACCCTACAACAGAACATGACTGTATTGGTAAAGCATCTGACCTGAGTCCTTCTAAGGAGCCCAAAAGGACTTTGCTCTATGATAGAACCATGCCTGGCTGATGTGGGGGGAATATCACTAGCCCATCTGGAGTTCAAGGCAAGAAAATTCTCTTATAAAGTCCTACAAGGGTGGGGAGATGGTCAGGTTAGAGAACTGTCTGCCATCGATTGTTTCCCCTTGCTGTTTGTGTCTGATGTGAGTTCAGAGCAGCTCAGGCCCCTGACGAGCCTCAAGCATGGACAGTTAGGGAATTAGTCTCACAGTTTGGGCTGATCCCAATTCCTCTGGGCTGACTGCTCCCTTTTAGGGGAACACTTCCATTTAACTATATAGAGAAGGATATTTCCAAGTAAATATGAGTGCCTGTTCAGATAGCACAGGGACAGACACAGCTACTTGTAGCATAGCCTGGGGTGTCTTGTGCGAGTTTAGCCTGCCCTTACTCAGCAGTGAGCTCCAGAATGGACTCCATGGTGTCCAGACCAGCAGTGCGAAAGTTGGAGATGTAGCGCTTCATGCGAATGGATTCCAGCCACTCAGGGATGGATCGATAGGGGATCCCATCAGATCCACTGCAGCTGGGGAGCCGGAGTGTTACCCTAAAGACAGATAAAACCCTCATTAGCCAAGCAAGTACCTTAAATGGCCAGTACTGTAAGATAGTAGCTAAAGGGCAAGCACCCTGTGCCAGAGCTAGGCCAACTTATCTGCTCTCTGCACAGTGAGGTCAGACTGCCCAGGCCAATGGCTATGCCCTCTGTCACCATCAGAGAGAGATGATCACTATCTTCTGCACACAGAGCATTCAAGGTGCCTCTTGCCAGCCTGCATTGCCAGCGCTACCTCTCCTCCTGCTGGAGACAGGGAGGTGAAAATCTCCCAGTTAACCTCTCCTCCTCCAATGATAGCCTGCTTACCTGGGATCAAAGTCTGCAACTGGCCGGAGGAGCTGAGGACTTGAGATGAAATGTTGTAGCTGTGCCCGGATTTCCTGAAAATGAGGCCTCCTCATCCGATCGTGTGACCAACAGCTCTTCATGAGCTCGTAGAGGATAGATGGGCAGTCCACAGGTGGGGGGAGCTGGTACCCGTCCTCTAAGCTTTTCATCACCTGTACAGAGGACAGAGAGAAATCTGGCCAAGAGCAGAGAATGCGAAAGAGGAGCCAGAGACCTCTGTGGGGCTGGGAGCAGGCAGTTCACCATTTTGCACAGTGTGCCATCAGGGGCAGGGTTGAAGCAGAATACATGTGTATAAAGTCGGGTCTGGGCACGACAGGGCAGCACAGCAAAGGATCAGGACACCTAAGGGGTGTCAAAAAGTGAAGTGGCATATGCAGGTACTTTCAATCCTTTACTAGCCTAGCTCCCATTTGCCATTCAGGGCACGTGTTCATGAGAAGTGAGGACCAAATGATCCTGGCACAGGCCCAGTGAGAAAAGGGGAACCAGACTCTGAGGAATAATTTCAACAGCATGTGCTAACCTCACAGATGTGCTGAACCTAGAATGAGTATGAGACCAGACATAATACTCCACAGCCAGAGGAAGGAGAGAAAGAAACCAACAGAGAACATCTCCAGACCCAAAGGCCCTGGTTGATTTAACCAGTCTTTCATTTGGCTCATTGCTGTTGACACCTGAACATGGTTCAGAGGCCCAAACACTTACTGCCCTTGACTTGGTTGCATTGATTTTTAGCAGGGAGGGAGACATAGTAGTTATGCATTCAAAAGAATGTCAAGACTGCAGGCCGAGGGAGATCTACATAAAGTTGGGCCTACATGCCTTGTTTATTTTTTTAAATCAGCACTTGAGCTCAGTGTCTGTTACCTCTTGATTGGTCATGTCCCCATATGGCTTGTCACCAAATGACAGCACCTCCCACATGACAATTCCAAAGCTCCAGACATCACTGGCTGAGGTGAAAATCCGATGAGCAATGGCCTCTGGGGCTGTCCATCGGATGGGAATCTTACCACCCTGTGAAAGAGCAGAGACATAGTGTATTCAGCATGTATCATTGAGTTGTATTTCTCCAGTGCTTTCATGCAAGGAGCTTACGAAGTGGTTCAAAGACTAGGCCCACTTCACTTGAAGTGACGTGTAACCACCCCTGGGGAAATTTCTCAAAAGGACAGAAACATTCTTGGAAAGTGAATGAGTTTAAGCCCTCTGTTCAGTTGAATGCTACACAAAACCACTGCTGTGGGAGTAAAAGCCTGACACCAGTCACAGCCCTACTTTGAATGACACCACACATTAGAATCACTGGAACTTTCATTGAAAGGGACCTGTAGATGTCTAGTCCAAACCCCTGATCATAGCAGGGCTATCTTCAAAGCTAGATTTAGCTAATTGACTCCAAAAGATCAGACCTCTTATTTTGCTTCTCATTTCAAAACCATAATCCCTCTGAATCTCTTAGCAAACAAAATCAACATGGACTCCAGACAGAAAAGCACCACCTTCTGAATCATCCACACTGTGACTTGTAGTTTTATTATGGGTTTTCCTCAGAGATTTTCCATGCAAATCTTCCCCTGGCCTGGTGTTTCCTATTGTGAAGAAATTCTGCCATTTTTATCTTGCAGAATCCCAATCCCCCTGAGACTACAGTTCATTTACAAGACTGAGAGATTGTTTTTGCGCTACCTTGGTTTCATAGGTTCCCTCTGCATCATTCTCCAATATTCGGGAGAGACCGAAGTCAGACACCTTGCATTGAAGACTGCGTGTTACCAGGATGTTGCGAGCAGCCAGATCCCGGTGCACATAGTTGTGTTCTGAAAGGTAGGTCATGCCAGAGGCTATTCCCTGCAGCATGCTCACAAGCTGCACAGGGCTAAATTTTTCCTCATTCTCCTGCATGGAAGAAGAAGTGAGAGAAGATCCTGGTCAAGTGACATCAATCTGCTTGGTTTCTAGTTACTGGCCTTATCAACTTGCAAAAGCAGGCATTGGTGAACAAGCAAAAAGACAATGCTGCAGCCCAAAGGACCCGACAGGTTCTCACTAAAGGACTGGTGGTGGTCTCCAGAGTCATCATTAGGCACCTGCACTTCAACTACCAAAGACAGCACTCTGAACGCTGGACAAACTGGATGGCATCAAGCTTCAACTGGAAATGTTAGTGAGCAGAAAGTAAGCGGATGTCTGGATCTTATTTCTATTTTATTCTATTAATTTCTATTTTATTCTATTAATATTCTATTACTTATTTCTTATTTAGGGTCCTAAATCCAGATCAAGTGCAAGTTCCAGCAGTACACAAGCCTATTACAGATTGGAGTCTCTCACCCGGAGGAAGGTATCCAGTGCTCCATTCTCCATATACTCAGTGATGATCATCATTGGCCTCCCTTGAGGAAGACAAGAAGGTGTCAGCCTTTTTGCAGTTCTACTCTTGCCTTTCAATGCTCTCCACATTGCCCCAACACAGAGAACCGTATCCAACCCCAGCCAACATCCCCGCTCCACTGGCACAGCTGGCTGACCCTTCTACTTAGACCTCCCCCAATGATTTTGTATTCCTCCTTGTGTCACACATATAACCTTACAGCATCCCTTACACTATCCCAACTTCTCATCCACTCACCAACCCAAGAAGACCTCTGATAACACTGCCTCATGACTCTGTTGGAAATCAATACCTCTCCTCCCTTCCTCATTCTCTGCCATAGGCTAACATGACAATGCCTCTCTTCTCTCAGCACAGCCTCTCTGACAGCATCCTCTCTAAGAAAGGCCCAAGAAATGTGCCAGTTTCTGCTCTCATTCCAGGACTCTCTCCCACACACTCTTACTTTTGGTGACAACTCCTTCCAGACGCACAATGTTCGGGTGATTGAATTGTCCCATAATTGTTGCCTCGCGCAGAAAGTTCCACCACTGCGAGTCTGAATATGTCGGCTTCAGGGTCTTGATGGCAACCACGATACGTTCTTTCCCTGGGAGCCGCAGGGACCCACGATAGACCTCCCCAAACTCCCCTGAGGACAACCAGAGGCAAGAGGTCACAGATGAACTCAGGAAGAGGCTGCAAAATAACAGTGTGGGGGAACTGAAAGATGGGGAGAGCAACAAGTAACTCACCCTCTCCAATCACATTCTCCATAGTGACACAAGAGACGTCCAGTTCCTTAGTGAATTCCAGCACCCCTCTGCTGGGGTCATCATACGGTTGCAGATCTACATAGGGCTTCAACCAGACTTTCTCTATGGTAAAGGGAAACAAAAGAGCAAATTAACCTGTCAACTCTTTGGACAAGTTTTGTAGGGCAAAGCTACAGAAGCAGAGGTGAATCCAGAGGTGAATCCATGGGATTCTGACAATGGCAGTAAACAAATCTACCAAATGTACATTGAAGACTAGAGCTGTTACGGGAAGAGGCAAATTACATCAGAAAATCCATGCCAGCGTCTTGTTTGAAACTACTGTTTCTTTTCATTCCTTCCAACCCATTCCAGGCTTCTCCCTGGTTCTACTACCCCTCAGAAGCTCACCTCGATCAAAGCCTGAAGTATTGTAATCTGGCCGTGCTTGTCTCCGACGAGCCTGCCTGAAACATAAGAAGCAGTCATGAAAATAAAACGGTCAGCAGACAGCAAAGAGAAAAGCAAGACTTCCAGGGTGTCTGCCCTAGTTGGTCAGGGACAGAGCTCAGGGTAGCCAGAGCAAAGAGGAACCAGACACTGCACCTACTTGGTAGAGTACAGCTAGCAAGAAAATGTGATGCTTCATTTACATTTAGAAATGGAGCTTTGTTTTCATGCAGGTAGTTTTGTTCATCCTTCTGCTTGCTGAATTACAGATGAATTTCTATTTATTTTATGTTTTCTGTACACTTTCAGTACAATACCTGATCTTCTTAAAACCAAACAATAGCAGCCTTATAGACACTTAGAAAGGGAGTAGAATTTTGTATCTGGGTAGAGGACCACTAAAGTAATGGTATATGGAAAATGGTTTGAAATGACTAGATACGTGTATTGCCCACTTAATTGATCAGCAGCTATAGAAATGATTGTACTATAACAATATTTCTATTAATCTGTCATGATAACAGTATGATAGTGCTGGATTATAACAAAACTGAGAAAACACCACAATCTCCTCTGTCCTCAGCAGCAAGCATTATCTTACAGACATATCAATCCCTCCAATCCTGCTAATCGAAATTATTTACTGAGACTCATTCCATCTTGCCGCAGCACACTGGTCTTACTCTTTCTTCTCTAATTAACCCCTACCTATCCAATATCCTGTGAGAAATCAGGGCCTCCCTCCCTTTCTCAAGCTCCCATAGCTCAGCTATTCCTACATCTATACCTTTTTCAATACCAAAAATCAACACTTACTTTTGCCGAAAGATGAGAAGTCCCAGAAGCAGCCCAATAAATAGTAGAACTCCAAAGACAATAGAGACTATGACTCCACCAGACAGAGCTCCCGTGTCTGCAGAAACAAAGAGAAAGGCCATATCATTTAAAAGACCAAGAACTGTTTGTCTGGAATGTAGCAACCAGCTTCTACCAGCCAATGGTATTAGGTAAGCTACGGCCATTTGTCTTTCAGCCAGCAGAGACACCAGATTTGAGTCCGATCATATTGTTATTCATGTGCATGGAGCACCTTCTGGTGGGTATCTGGTTGACTCTTATCTACAATCTTGGTCTTCTAGTTGAGTAATTTATCCCTATGCCGATTTCCCACATAAATTCCATGACACTTTCAAAGACGAAGAACAGCTATGTTCCTTCTCTCCCACTCCTCTCCAACTACTCTTTCAGATCAGACCCTTCTTGCAGCTCAGTAGCTGATTTAGACTATGGCACAGCAAAGACGTGATTTTCCCCAGCAGCCTAACGTGACTCTCTTCTTGTTTATGAAATTAATTTCCCCCTCCCCTTCCATCAGTATCTGGGGTTGGTCCTTTGCCTAATTACCTTGACAGAAGCCAGTGTCGGCTTAGGACTTTTGAAACAAGCAGGTACTGACTTAGGACTTGCAGTCTAACATCATATTCCTGCGTTCTCAAAACTAAGCATCAGGTGGTTTCATTTTGTGATTGGATAGCATTCAGATAGCGTTCACATAACACAGGTTGTCTTCTTTCATTTAGGTTCTCAAGCTAAAGCCATCCATTTCCATACAGTATATTTGAATTCATCAGAGGAAATGCTAAATGACCTGTGTTGGTGAAGTATGTGTTTTTAAACCTTATTTCCCATAACCTAAAAAACTATTTAAAAAAATTAAAAATACATTAATGAAAAGTGTTCATATCCATATCTAATGAGAATCTACATTTTTTAGTATTTTCCCTAAAGAGATTTAGGAAAACATACAGAAGAAAGAAAATTCCTAAAGAAATTGTTTCAATAAATGAGCAGATTTTAAAGTAAGGAACAGCTTGTGTGACACAGACAACTGTGTCTAGAAGTGTTTCCTAACATCCAGTCCAATGGTCAGCATCCATAAAGCCTAATTAACACTTGTTATTGTTGCTCAATTTGATGCTGACTCATGCCACTAAAATTATTAAAAATCACCAGCTTAGTTAAGCAGAAATCAAGAGGCTGAGCTAATGTTCTTTTTTGTTAAAATCAAAAAGGCAAGATTTGGAAGGTGAAATAATATCTTTTAATAATAAAATGGACAAGCTTTTAGGTACATAGCACTTCTGCAGAAAATTAAGGGATCTAAATTCTCAAATTCAGATTAAAAAAAATTGCCTCTCCCTGCAAAGTTTGTTCCACTAATATCCCAAGACCATTACAGCTAAACAATGCTTCTAGTATTAACAAAGAACAACTCCCACCAAATGAAACCTTGCTGGCACTTCTTTTTAATCCCTTTCATATTCAAAATACCTTTGTCTTGGCATGATGAGGTGATCAACTTTTATTTAAAAAAAAGCATAATCTTGGTGAAAGTATTTTCTAATGTGTCCTTTTATAATCAAAACCAAGGTACACGTTAACTTACATATTTTCCACAGAACCTTTGTGGTACATTATTCTATTGGTTAAAGATAATTTATGTCATTATCATTTGGCACTGCCAAAAAAAAGCCCAATCTTTAAATGATATTCCAATCATGGTATCACAACTCCTTACCAGCTTTTACACAGTTAACTTAACTATTTAGTTACATTAAGGTATGCCTTTGCTTTCTTCCATGTCCTTATTTCATTACAATAAAATTGGCCTTTCAAAAGCATCATTTCAACAGATGTATTTCTAAAATTATCCATAGGGTCAATAGGAGGACCTGTGAATGTGTGGAATGAAGAGAGAGCAAACTCCATTATAGAAAATTTTTGATAAAGGGGAAGTCTCTGGGTAACCAAGGGCAAGAGGAGGTTGGATGTGAGGCCTGTATGAGATGTTCTTTGACATCTCCTTTGAAAGAGAAAGGCCCTTCCTTGTGGCCTCAACAGCTTGGCCTTCTACATTTCATGCTTTGGTGGAGAACTTTTTTCAGTGGCACATACCATCTTTTTGGGCAGAGTTACATTCAGGGGCTGGACTACATACAGTGGAAATGATAAAGCTGGAAAAAAATAGTGGTGAGGTCCTTTGAGCTCTCCTTTTCACTAGTAACCTTCACACAAAAGGAGGAATATGGTAATCATTTTGCTAACATTCAAACTTAGAAACATTAGCCAGAATCAAAATGTCTTTCAGGAAAACTAGATGAAGAGCTGGTAAGTAACTTGCCAGTACAACACACAAACCTGAAACTGATCGGTTCTGAATGGGAAAGTACAAGTGGATTTTATATGATAGCAAGGAAACAGGATAAATGCCTCCTTGTTCTACATTTTTACAAAGCATCAGGCCTGGCCCTGGCGACAAGAAACTCAGGAGTGTGGTGTCTGTGCCTTACAGCTAGCAGAACACAAAAAGAGATCCGTGTACCACGTGAATATACAATCTGATGGAGAAGTGAGTTTCTCCCAGATGAGATACCAGTGGTTGTCCCTTACCTGGTGGAAGGGTGCGGAATTCCTGCTCTGGGGAGTAGGGCCCAGGCCCGAGGGGTGTGATGGATCTCACACGAAGCAGGTAGGCTGTGTCTGGCTGCAGGTCTGTCAGAGTGACATTTGGCTCAAGAAGGTGCTTCACTGTGTAACGTGCCTCCTCTCCCTGGAGAAATCAAACAGGGTCAAGTAACAAATACACGTTGAACAAAGAGGACACTTCCACCCCTTTGGGTGAAAGGGGGAAGAACAAATAAGGCAGGCCTCACCTTCTCAAAGAACATGACCTCATACTCCACTGAAGTCCGGCTGCGCTGCCGTGGGGCAAGCCAAGAAACAGAAAGACTACTGTCATCTCTTTGTGTCAAAATAAACTGGGATACTGTCACCGGAGCTGCAGGGGAGAGAACAGAGAACATCAGGAAGAAATACAAACATAACACAAACTAGGACCTCTCTCCACCAGAAGCTCTCTCTTTCCTTCTCTGGTCATACCGTGCAACTAGAACTGACTCTCATTGCCACTGCCACTCCCTCATCTTTCCCTTCTGTGGTGAAAGGGAAAGGAGGTCTCCGGTTGTAATTAATTGCTTTCCACGAATAGTATGCTTCTACCCCAACAACAGAAGCATAACCTTGTTTGGCCCTCAAAACAAAATCAGTGTTCCAAGAAATTACATTTAATCCAGCACTGCACTGAAAATGTTCAATTTTAAATAAAGATGTTTGGATTTTATGCTCTTACAGCAGCAGTAACACAACTATCCTATGTGATTTATGAATGCAGCTCCATTTCATAAGGGTGCAGTGAAATTCAATGCTCAAAATCTCTCCGTTGACTGCAAATGCATGCTGTTCTTGAATAAAAAGATAATTCTCAACAGTCTGCAAGGACTGAAGAGTCAAGCCTGGTTCTCTCCTTGTCCTTCATTATCACCAGGAAGTGATAAGGTGAGCCAAAAGTAGCTCTGCTTTTCTAGTTCAGAGTTGTGCTGCCCCTGCATAGCATCAGGAAGAAAAGTCGTATTTTGTCGCTAAATCAGAACTTGGGGAAAGCACCAAGGGCTGTTGAGCACTGCGATGTCACTTTTCTATAATCATGTTTCACAGCACTCTGGAAAGTATTCACAGGACAGTCAAACTAGCCAGCTTGAAGCTAAACTACAGAAACGTGTCAAGAACTTGCATGTTTTTAACATCCTCATTTCTCCATGCTTTCAAAGCTTTTTTTTTTTTCAGTTACAGCAGGGTTTCTGTTGTATTTGGTCGGATTTTTTGCAATATCCGAGTCACGGGAAATACTTCATGCCACAGTCCCTGTTMTTCCAGTCACACAGCTAACAATACTTAGGCTGGACAACACTAGTGTGTAACAGGAAGGGCTTTATCCTCCTCATCTCTGTTAAGTCCTTGGTGGATTCATAGCTCTTGGTGGGTAATGACTACTGCTGCTTTGACTTGCAAGGAATATGACTGATGGACTTTACATGCCAGAGGCAGAGGTACCTTAGAGTCCTTATCATACCATACCAACACATGTGGCAGACAAGGAGAAGATGGAGAAAGCTTAAACATTCACAGAGATTTCTCTTCCTTTTCCTGATGAGCAGGAAGAACTTCTCTCTGCTTCTGCTAACCTGCATGTCCAACTGCGACCCAGAGAGCTGGAGCAGTTCTCTGTGGAGCAGGTCCCATTCCAGAGACACCATTACGGGCTTCCACAGCAAATGTGTAGTTGGTGTAAGCTTCTAGGCCGTCCACGTCCACAGCAGGTTTAGTGAGACCAGAAGCACTGGGGGAGAATACCACACCAGCCTCACACGGCTCACACAACAGGAAATGGCAGCGCTGACAGAAGACTGTGTAAGTCAGGTCCTTTCGCCCACCGTGGTCGCTGGGTGGCTGCCACCACAGACTCAGCTGCGTGCCAATAAGGGAGAAGCTGACATTGCGGGGAGCTGAGGGGGGGCCTACAAGAAGCATGAAAGAAAGTATTAGATCCAGCTGTTAATACCCAAAGTACTGTGGCAGTTTCCCATCTGCTGATGCATTTTGAATGAAGCCCTCTGTCCCCCCAGCCTCTCCCTCTCTGATCTCTCATCCCTATTTCCCAATGTTTTGTTTCCTCCCATCTCCTTGTTCATAGAATCACAGAATGATTTGGGTTGGAAGGGATCTTTAAAGATCATCTAGTCCAACCCCCCTGCCATGGTCAGGGACATCTTGCACTAGATCGGCTTGCTCAAAGCCCCGTCCAACCTGACCTTGAACACTTCCAAACACGGGGCATCCATAACTTCTCTAGGCAACCTGCTCCAGTGTCTCACCACCCCCATCATAAAAAATTTCTTCCGTATGTCCCATCTAAATCTACTCTCTTTCAGTTTAAAACCATTGCCCCTTGTCCTGGCACTACAGGCCATGGTAAAAAGTCTTTCTCCATCTTTCTTATAAGCTCCCTTTAAGTATTGAAAGGCTGCAATAAGATCGCCCCGAAGCCTTCTGTTCTCCAGGCTGAACAACCTCAACTCTCTGTCTTTCTTCATTAGGAGAGGTGTTCCAGCCCTCTGATCATTTTTGTGGCCCTCCTGTGGACTCACTTTAACAGGTCCATGTCTCTTTTGTACAGGGGACCCCAGAGCTGGATGGTACCTACTCCAGGTAGGGTCTCATGAGAGCGGAGTAGAGGGAGAGAATCACCTCCCTTGACGTGCTGGCCATGCTTCTTTTTATGCAGCCCAGGGTATGATTGGCTTTCTGGGCTGCAAGCGCACATGGCCAGCTCATGTCCAATTTTTTGCCCACCAGTATCCCTAAGTTCTCCTCTGTAGGGCTGCTCTCAATAAGTTCATCCCCCAGTCCGTATAGATATCGTTCTTTCTTTCTATCTGCGACTCACGGGTGCAAGCAATGTTCTGGCCCTCTGAAGGTGCTCGGTAGAAGCCTGCATTGCAGGAACAAGATGTAGCCCCTGACTCATTGGACAAGCTGTTGGGAGGGCACTTCAGGCAGCGTTTAGTCTCCAGGGAGTGGCGGTAGAATCCTCGCTGGCAGGCTGTGAAGAGACAAACAAGTCAACATAAGATCAACAATAAACCAAGATCAACAAGAAACCACCTGCCAGTTCTGTTGAGTTTCTTGAACACTCCTTTATCTGCTTGCTTTTCTTCCATTTTCTTAGCTCACAGAAATATTTAGGTTGGAAGGGACCCCTGGAGATCACCTAGACGAATCATCTTCTCAGAGCAGATAGAGAGGAGATGCAAAGTCAAGGTAGGATCAATGTTATGATAGGACTTGTAGACTGAAGAAGGGGGATCTCATTCCTCACAGATGCTGTATGAAAACAGAAGCTGGTCAACCTCAGAGACCTCTTTCAACATAAACCGAGACTGGTCCCCACCTTGCCCTTCAAGCTTTCCACACCATAAAGAAGAGCTGTAAATACTAGCTCCAAGTCCTTGTACTCCTCAGAGTCCACTGCTTGCTGACTTCATATTGGAAAGGCTTTTTAGCAGAAGCATCTTTTCTGATTTCAAGTGTTGTACCAGAGCATCACCTAGCAGGGCCCTGGGGAATATCTAGATAACTATCAGCTCGCCTAACAGCATTGAGTGTAACTGGCTACGGAGCCAACACAGACTGCAAGAGAATAGATGCCACGTGCTTTCTATTTCCAGTCCTACAAAATTAAGCAGCCATACCTTTCTCTAAGTATAACATCTGACACTGTTTTTGCTGCATTACTATTAGCTTGATCTACAGGAGCACTGGTCTGTCTACCAGTTATCTCAAGGTCAATGCTTCACCTCTATAGGTGTGTAGCAAGGAGAAAATGAGTGAGGGAGGTTGAAGTAACCTGTGAATTTAATGGTTTACTGGCCTGTGCTAAATGAATCTATCAAATGCTCTTAAACTAAAGAAACAAACAACCTATCACTAATCAGATGGTTGAGGAATGCATATGCTAATTTTCTGCCACAGCTACCACCTTGCATTGAACTTGAGCATTGAGAGAATGACCCTTTTCATATTGCACTATAAAAGCAACAATATCCTGTATAATCCCTCAGGAGATCCCAATGGAGAACACCCCAAAGCCATCTGCTCAGGAGCCTGACACAAATGGCTTACTGTGGTGGAGCACAGCATAGGAAATGATCCTTTATCCAGAAGACAAAAAACAATCCAGCCATTCCTACTATGTGATACAGAGGAACACCTGAAGGACCTAAAAAAATGTCCACTAACAAAGGCCAAACAAGACTCCTCACCATCAGTTTCAGGAAGAGACATTATCCTGACTTTGAGAGTACGTTGAGATCTCTCTCTAGATTGTCATCAGAGAAGTGGCTTCATCTCATTCCTATTGGTCCCCCTTCTTGCCCTGGGATGGCAGGCAGACTGTCCCATTAACACTAGATGATGTCAACTGGCCTACCAGTTGCATAGTAATACCATCACACAGCCATTTGGGGATACTATGACAGTACACAGGCCAAAAGGATTTGCAGCAGTTAAGCCTAAAGAGCACAGAAAGGAGAAATATTCACAAGAAGTAGGAGCAACCAGCACCTTCCAATTTGGGGAATTAACAGAACCACTCAGGAACGAGTCTGTCATTCTGAGCTACAATCATACAACTGTGTGGTCAAGGATGGAAAAGGCTGCTGAAAGAATTACAAGGCTCAAGCATTGATTGTCACCAGCCCAAAGAGATTCCATTTATATTCAAGACCAAATAATCTCCTTCAGAAATAGGCAAGAAGAAAAGTTACTTTAATCTCTAGGCTGCTCATGACTGAGAGCACTTCTACATGCTGGAGTGAGGACGAAAGCTTTGTGGCCTCCTGCCATTTTGCTCCAGCATAAGATTTCAAAATTCCCGACACTGGATCAGTTTGCATCAGGAGAGCTTTGACCGCAACATGAAAAACAAATGAAGCACAGGGCCACAGACTTGTATAACACAGAGGTTCTGATGTTCCCTGAACAATACTACCTGCCATAAATATGGGACGACGTGCACACCCTCTTATTATCAGGCTGAGACATTCAGCAAGTAAATTAGGGAAATTTGGGGTTGGGGACCTTTGCAAGAACAGTTAGCTGCGACCCCAAGAGAGCACTGTTAGGTCTTCTTTCCTCCAGGCCTAAGCTCCAGTGCCACTCCAGCCCACAGTCCACACCTGCTGCTTTACGTCTCTGCTTTACTCACCGGTGGTGCTGAGACCCTTCAAGCAGGAGAGCTGCCTTGGAAGGAGACAGCATGCCTCGCAGGGAGAGGGTGTGGAGGGAGGGAACTGCACGGGGGACATCTGGGCAAAGGGACAAACCCAGGAGGTAACTGGGCAGGCACCAGCTGGCCGGACCAGGTCACATCACCTGAGGCTGTGTCTAGACCAGTAAACTAAAGGCGGGCAGGAGGTGCAGGCAGGAGCGGAGGCACTCAGCTGCCTGCACGACCCAGACGCCAGCACGGCCCCAGCCCCGGGCCCGCTGGGAGGGACGGGGCGCAGCGCGGGGGCAGCTCCCGCGGGCAGCAGGCATAAGGCCATCCAGTCTCAGGCCGGCGGGCCACACAAGCCCAGGCGAGCCCCGACCGCCGCCCGGGGAGCGGCGCGCACAGCACAGCCCCGCAGCCAGTGAGAGCCCCCGGGGCCAAAGAGGGAGCGGCCCCGGCGCCTCAGGGCGGAGCCCCTGGTCCCGACCGCCACGACCCGCCCCGCCGCCTCCGGGCCGCGGCCGGCGCCTGACCGCACAAGGCGCTGCGGTGGCGGCGCCCGGCGCCTCGACTCCCCCGCCGCGGCAACCAGTGCCCACGCACCCGCTGTGCCGGCACCGGCCGGCAGGTGGCTGCACAGCAGTGCCGAGGCGCCCCGGGGCCCGCGGCCGCGGTGCCCGGCCCCTCCCCGGAGGCGGTGCGAAGCCTCCTCCGGAGCGCCCGGCAGGTCCGGGGGTGGGGGCAGCAGCGCCGGCGGGCCGCGGCCCGGGCCTGCCGTATGAGGTGGTGTGGCGGCGCAGCCCGGCGGGCGGCGGGCCGGGGAGCCCGGCTCCCATCGCTGCCTGCCTGCCTTCCCTGGAGGCCTTGGGCTCCCTGGGCAGAAGCAGATGAGCGGCTGCCCTCGGCTCCCCCAGGAGCGCACCCGGCGGGAGAAGTGCGCAGCCCGCAGTCTCAGCTCCTGCCCAGCCCCTCTGGCCCCCGGCACCTGGTTTCCCCGGCCCTTGGGCACCCGCTCCAGGCGACAAGATGGGAAAAAAAGGCCTGGGAAAGGGCCTGCTCAGCACTGCTCGCCAGGCACCAGAGGGCAGAGAGGATAGCTGGGGCCTTCCCTTCATTCCTTATTCCTACAGGTGCTCATCGGGAGACTGCCAGGAAGCACTGGGCAGCCTGCAGACGCCAGACCTGAGCTGACAGGGAGCTCAGCTTGCCCACCACCCCGCAGAGCCCATCAAGGAACCAGAACACAGGCCAGGGGCACAGCCAGCCTTTGTGTTCACAGTAAATTACATATTTGGAGGAAGTTAATCATGGAGCTCTGGGTTTATCGGCAGGAAAGTCCGCAATGCTATGAGAGGCTGAGATGTAATGCTCTGGGCAGGCACAGTTTTTCTGGGATCATGGCATGGCTGAGCCATTGTGTACCCAGCAGAGCTTTATACGGCTGGGAATTCACCAAGAGGTTGAGTGAACTAGTTCAGAACTTCGACCTCTGGCTTTCTTTTGCCTCCCGTCCTGTAACAGAGGTCAGGTTCTCCTCCCTGTTATGAGGCAAGGGTCGTAGTTTAGCTTGCCTTTTTTTTGGTTCCTACTTAAGGCAAAACTCAGAACCAGAAGACACTGCCAGAAGGTCTTCCTCCATCCTGTCCTCCTTTACATGTTGGAAGAAGTCCATCTTCTGAGGACAAAGTAGAAGCTGTGACCTCAGTCTTTATCCTGACCTGGATTATTCCCAGTCCTTTGCACAATGCCTGGTCTTTTCTGTAGAGGGAGAGGACCCCAAGATATCTCCCAGCAGGCAACCTACATTCACCTTCTCCTCTGACCCTCCAATAAGACACTGCTCTGAACAAGAAATACCTCTCTCTACCCCTGGTAGGTTCTCCCCTCTTCCCTTCCTCTCCTGGGAGACCTCCCCAGTCCGTACTGATCCTACAAAGACACTTCTGGCTGCAGCTGTACTTGGGCGGAGTGGGATAAAAGCACAGATGTAGAATGAACCTGTGCTGTGATAGCAGTCAGGGCTTGTCCAGACATGACAGCTTCCCTGCCCCTTCCCAGGGGAGTGCTCTCAGGAGGGCGGGGAGAGCTCTGTAGCACCTAAGTGGAAAAACTGGCTGAGCTATGCAAGGAGAGGGGATTGCTGGAGAAGGGAAGGATCTTGTGCTTCAGCCTTCACCAGCTCCCCAAGGGAAATGAGCAGCAAGCAGTGGGGATTCATAGAGGCACCAGATCCTTGGAGTGGAGCAAAGGCAGAACAAAGCAGAGAGACAGGGCACCCGCTGACCAAGAGAGCAGTGCATGGATTCCTTTTTCTATATGCCTTAGCCTTGTGCCATAAGGCTCTGACAACAAGAGCAGAGATGTGCTTTTACCTCCCTCCCTGCAGTAATGCATATGCCCCAAAACACCACACATATCCTCTCCCCTGACAAACACACAAAGTTGCCCTAAGAAGCTGGATCTTGTCCCTTCTGTGGCAAAGGGAGAGCCCTGCACCGATTGCTCCAACAACCCTGGCTCGCTCTGTGGCTCCAGTAGCCTGGTGACTCCTATGCCTGCTAATTGCTCTTCCTCAGAAATGAGCTGGGCACYGACGGTATTGTGCAATGTGCTTTACATGGTTTCCCATGGCAGAAGAGCCATCCCAGTCCAAGCAGAAGGGGACACACAGGAGAAACTTGCCCCGCTCCGGCTCTCAGCTTTCTAGTCACGGGACAAATACACTGTTCCATGCGTCTGACCCGTCTGCCCTGAGAGAACACGGCTGCCATTTAAGGGTTGGGAACCAGTTGTTGAGTGAGTCAGTGTCAATCACACAGTTACAGCTCGCAGAAACTAGCTCCAGAGCTGAAGGCTCCTGGATGAAGCCCAAGAGGGAGTGGTGTGTGCAGGTCTTACACCTGACACATGAGGAGAAAAATCACAATTGAAAAAGAGAAGCTAAGGAGGGGAGGAAAGGTATAAGATACACCTGGCAGGCACAGAGGGCAGGCAAGAGAGAGGTAGACCACACTAACTCCCCTAATCCCACTTTATGCTTACAGATGCTCTGATCTCTAGCTCCTTGGAACCTCTCCCATGGCCTACAGCCAGTGTCTGTCTTCATACTCACCTACGCAGCTCCCATCAACTTCCTCAAACCCCACAGCACAAAGGCATCGGCCCATTGGTACCAGCCACTCCCCATCAGTGCTGCAGTGCATCCTGGGGGGAGAGCCCACTTCTTCAGCTGCATACTCCACGCAGACCCCGGGCACTTCTGTCAGCCCCTCTGAACCTGCTAGCGTCTCTGGAAAATGGGCCAGGCCCCGCACTGCCTCCGGGCAAGTCTTGTAATACACTCGGACAGACACCATCGCTACGCAAGCCCCAGAGTTCTGGAAAGCCAAGTAGAAGCCCCGGCGAGACAGCTTCCCAATGGGGCACACTTCTGTGTTCAGCTGCATGGCGCCCGATTCAATGTCTCTGCTTGTGAAACTTCGATCTGCTGCCACAGTGTTGAGCTAAGCAAAAGAGAAAAAGACAACAGTGTTAATATCTGAGCAGGCAGCAGCAGCTGAGGTACCCATGCCTCTCAAACGTCTTTTACACGAAGGCCTTTTAGAGGCTGTGTGGTCAACTGTTTCTAATGCCAGTGCACTGCATGCTTTCTTTGCACATGGAGGAAGTGTTAACAACGGGATCCGCATCCTTTCTTGCCTCCACCCTTTCCAGCATCTCCTTTCAACTCCTTGGCAGTCATTCACTGGTCTTATATAGAACATGGTGTTCTGGGTCTCTGATCTCAGAGGTCTTTAGGAACTGCCCCTAAAGGAGCAAATCTCTCTTCTGTGATACTCTTCTTTGTTTGCAAATTGTATGCAGTAAAATCACAGTAGCGCTTAGAGTTGTGTTTTTAAATTGACCACTGAATTACAGCCACCTGTTTCTAGGCTGTACTTGATGCAGACCAGATCATCTACTGCAAGGTGCTTCTCAGGCAGCACTCAACATATTTCAGCACTGTAGATGCTCGGGTAAAAAATGCTCCCATGCTCTTACATTCCCACTGCCTCAGCAAACAAAGGATGAGAGAGAGAGAGGTATGCTTTCAATGCTTGGGCAAATGGGAAAGGCCTCCATGACATCATGTGATATGGAAAAGCGGGACTGCRGGTGGGGTGGCCTTTCTTCTCAGAGAGCCTGATGGTGGGGCATCCGTCCTTCTCAGAGAGAGAGCCTGATAACTGATCCTCTCCACCGCAGGCCCCTCCCCATTACGTGACACCACCCGCTCTGTGTAGTTGGATGGCAGATGAAAGGATCTGCACAGCAGCTGCATCTGGCAGTGGGATCCTAAGGCACCTTTAGGAGTTGTAGAGGTATCGCACAAATTCACCTGGTAGGTACCAGCTGCAGGGGGGGTGGAGGAGCACTGGGGAGGGAGGGGAATACGTTACCAGAGTCCGGCTCTGCCTCTGGTGGCCTTTACTGTTCTTTGTTTTCATCACAGGCCATTTAAACTGCAGAGGAAAGGGCAGTCAAATAATTTAGGTCTGTGGCTTCTTTTAGGACAGAACTGGGTTACAGAAGTTCCTTTACAAAAAATCTGAGGTTCCCTGTTCTGCAATTCAAATGTTTCCATGGCAAGAGGGCACTATCTTGGGGGAAACAGCAGTTAAAATATAGCAGTACTAAATACTTTCACACAAGGGAGAATTTCATTATAGCAAGCCATCACCTCCAGTTTTAGAAAAAAAAGACCCTGTATCTCGTAACAATCAGGGTAAATGAKCAGGAGCACAGAGACCTGAACGGGATTCTGTTCTTCACTTGGTCTAATCTTGCTTTGTTACCTAAGGCAAGTCAAATTCCTTTGGTCTCTGCTTTACTATTTCTAAAAATTGGTGTAACCATCTAGCACTGTTATAAGCCTTTAGAATCCTTACCTGTGTGGTGTCCAGTTAAATAAGTGCTTACGCGGAATGGAGGGCTGATCTCATTTGAAAACTCCCGTGTCTCCTGTGGCAAAGACTGCTCTGAGCATCACAGAGGGCACTGGAGGCAAAGTTTATTCTAAGGACAACGCTTACTATCCATGCCCCTCCCCAGATGCTGGTTCTCCTGGCCTCCCCCAGCCAGCAAGACACATCTAGTTTAAGCTGAAAGATATGACTAGTTTAAGCAGAAAGATAGGACTCAGTCTTCACCCCCAGCGCTACCGACCTTGATGAACAGCGGGCGGCGGAACTGGATCCCGACATCTTGTTCAGACTCCATGTAATAGAGATTGAAGGTCTCTTTGCAGGTCACCACTTCACCTTTGAAGCTCTTGCAGTCCCTCACAGTAAACTTTAGCTCCACATAAATGCGGGAGGCTGCCTCGCCCCGATAAATCCAGTTGGTGCGAAGCCAGTGATCAGTGTCACCCTCGGAAAGCACACTGCAGTCCTGGTACATATAGACTGGGGTACCATTTATCATCTGCTGCACTTCACTCCACTGCTCCCAGGGTAGAAGAAAACACACGTTGTTAGACAGATGTGAGAAACAAGTTTCGCTTCAAATATGACAAAATCTAGCCTAAAAGATCCATTCCCATATAGCATTCAGGGCTCAAAGCCTGGCTAGCTGAAAGGTTTCTTACACTGAGCAAAAGCTGCATCTGGTCTAGAGCCCCATATCTGCCTAAACTCTTCACATAGGGAGCAAAGAGGATACTGTAATTAGGATATGACTTATGACAAATTGAAGGGAACAACAGTGCATGGACCCTTGCACATCCCCTTCATCCTACCTCGGTTCCAATCTATCTTTCATACACTGTCCTATCTTTATTTGAGCAAAAGACCCACTACTCCCATGTATTGGCCACTTCTCACTGCCACTGTTCACATTCAAAGAGTACAGTAGGACATACCAGATCAAGACTATTATCTGCCCCTGAAAATAATGCACAGCACTTTGGGGTAAGAGAAAAGATGGCCCGACACAATGGGAAGGTCAATTGCAGAAGGACTGTGCTAGAGCAAGCACTTATTAATTTGGAGTTCACGCTTCTTTAAGTGTGATATTTTGCAAACCCTAATTTAACTATTAAAACTCAGTTGATTTTCCTGACTTCATACTAGATTCTGCTTCTTCCCCAGGCAAATAATAGCTGAGAGGAGGACGCGGGCCCAGCTGGTTATATGACCTCACTGATACTATTTGTATGAATCCAATAGGGCTTGATATGCATCTTAACATACACTTTTGCTGAATTTTATGTGGTTCTAGTTTTGTTTCCTCACCACAGGTCAGATACAAAATGCAAAGAATATTCACTTTTGAGTAAGTCACACATGAGAACTGAAAACTTGGAAAGCAAGRTTTTGTCCACAGGGAAAATAACTTAGATCCTTTTTCCACCCGTGCTAAGACTGCCTTTCTCATTATGCTTTAAATGTTTAATCAAATTAAATTGAAAAAAGTGCCCACATAGGTATTGGCACAAGTTTAAGCATCTTGGTTTTAAATCACACCCCAGGTTAAGATGCAATTTAAACAAGGCCTCAGTCTCTATATTACTCTAGGCTTGTCAAGTCTTACGGGCTGAGCGTGAGACTCACACATTTCTCCAGCACCACCACCTCCTGTCCTCACGGCACAACCCTGCAGCCTCTCTCCTAGCTTCTGATCCCACCAACAAGCTCGCTCTGCTAGTGGAGTATAAGATATGGACCCACGGAGTGCCAAAGGAGGCTCTGCTTTTATGCCATGACTTAGAGCATACCTCCTATGCAGCCCCACTCTGAAAACTATCAGAGTGCTTTCTCCATGCTAGCAAGCCCTGCTGATAGCAGAAGCTCGTATCCRGCTGATTTCAGCCATTTGCCTAAGTGCATACTAACAGTCTCCTCCCAGGAAGTTCTGCGGATGGTACCTATGTGTCCCTTCTTGTTTCCTTTTTCTCCATGTAATTAATCTCCAGTGTTACCCCACCCTCTTAATCTGATCCAGCTGGCATATACCTGCACCTCACAGGATTTACACTTATTTCACTTACTGGAGGTCAAAGGACATAGGATAGCAAGAGAGAGAAACAGACTGATCARTCTCAATTGATCAACCAGAAGGGGCAATCACTTAATCACCCCTTGCACTATTTCATTGAAAATGCTACAGAACTGAATTTACAACACATCCTGAAGTATATTGAAATAGAAGAAAAGAAGTTAGAAAGGAGAATAAGAGCAAAGTAGCTTTCATAAGAAACTGCCAATGTTAGGACTGGCTTTTAGAAGCATTTTTCCATGGGTGTCTGCCTCCACCAAGCTGATGGGAAATGCATAATTGCATTTGAAGGCTGAGAGACAAGTTTCCATTAGCAGTTTATCCTAAGGCAATGCCACAGACATGTCTCACCAAAAGACATGAGCTCTTGTGATGCATGTCCTGAATATACCATTTTCAAAACTGAAATGATACAGGGCCAAAATTTCATTTTCAATAGTGACAACTCTAGCAGAAAAATTTCCTTTAAACTCTACTGCTGGAAGAAATCCAACTGCTAACTCCTATATTTCTTAGCTCATCTCAGCCCAGCTTCTTCCAGTCTGAGCTCTTCAGGGCAAAGATGCTTAGCACTGACTATTGCACAGTTTCATATGCAGAGTGGTGCAAAGAAATAACAAGGGAGTCAGACTTGGTTTTTCTAGACTCTACTGCTGATGGGTAAAGGAAATAAAATGAGGATATTATTTATGCTAACAATACAGAACTATTGTTAAATATGCTTGTGACTTCTTTTCATTATTCAGTGAAGCTTTTAAATTCAAAGTAGTAGAGGAAGACTGTTACATACAACACTTAATGAAAGGGTGATGAGTCCAGAAGTTGCTAGGCAACTGTCTCACATCCTCAAAGAATCTGCTGCAAAATCAAAATGTATGCTTCAGATTTTTAATGCAATGTTCTTAATGAACATGTGTGGTAAAGTCTGGCTCAATCAATGTGAATTATTTTGCTCTCCAGTTTGTCTGCCAATGACATCGAATCCACCTCCTTTGATAATGTAACTTTCTACCGATTTCATTCCAGAACTGTATCCTTACTCCAGTCATCAGTTTGGCCACAGGATGGGAAACATTCTTCTAGGAGAAGTGGGGGTCAGTGGGAGTCAGACTTCCTCATTTTAGCAGTGAGTGAACTGTGATTTTATGATGCTACAGAAAACTTTCTCATGAGATTCAGAATCATAGAAAGACTTAGGTTGGAAAGGACCCCTGGAGATCATCTAGTCCAATTCCCTGCTCCAAGCAAGCTAAAGAGTTCTTAAACTCTTTAAATTTTATTCTTTAAAACTCCTTTTAAACTCTTTTAAATTTAAATTCTTTTTAAGTTTAAGTTTAAACTGTCTTTAAACTAGTCTTTAAATTTTTTAAACCTTTTGGAATTCTTAAAAAGTTGCTAAGAAAACAAAAGCCAATGTATTCAGGRGAGGGCCATAAATTAGTAGCTTGACTTTCTAAAAAGTCTAAGGTTGTAGCCATTGGATTTGAGAACAAAAGGGTGTTCTGTACTTCTCAGGAACCCATATACTAACACAGGCACTTAGTTCCAGAGATTTGTTCTTGAAAGTCTTGGTCTGGTGGTATAATACAGAGAAAATAATTCCAGCACAGCAGTTAGTGTTAAGTGAATGAAAATCTCAAAGCAAAAGTACTATCTCAATAACCTCAGAACATTACAAGTTTAGGAAAAAGGAAGGCAACTTTCCTCCCATTGCTAGGTTGGATTCAATATAAAGAAAGCAGTGGTAGAGACGAGCTGTCTTTATGGAGGCCGTTCAGAATGACTTGAATGACAATCTGGAAGGGCACCAGTAGGCATTTGTAGTAAACCAGTATTTGCTTGGTCTGCCTTGTGAGTAAAGATCCAAAGATAAGATAAGGTACATGCCTTTTAATATCTGCCTTGATTGACTCTGAATTGATTATACAGTTTGAAGCTCTGAAGCCGAAGGAAGGCTTACTTTGCTTTTTCTATAAATGAGCCTTCTCTAGGTTAGGTCTGTGTCAAGGAGCCTATCTAGGACAACCTGTGATTCCTCTATCCATCTGTGGGCTACTCTTCCTAGGATCTGCCATAAGGTATGAGATGGAAACAAATGGAGACAGTTCGTATGTCTTCTTGGAGCTACTGTCTCAGGCTCTGCAGGCATCAATAAAGTAGTCTTTTTTGTTTTTAGTCTTTTTTATGTGGTAAAAAAACCCCAACAAACTTTTTGTGATGACGAATACAAATTTCATCCTTGCTAATAAAGAGGTAGGCTACCAGTGACAGAGGCAACAGACTGTGACAGTATTGCAAATCCTTAGGCTCGGACTGGAGTCAAAAGAGGTTGTGGCTCGCAACAGTAATGCTGTCTCCATCTCCAGCTTGCCAGGGACTTGCCCTGTCTCCTTTCAGATAAAAGCCTGCCTGCTGTGACCTGTATTTCATTTGCCTCCACATTAGCTTAGCACAGTGGCTTCCAATCTGCGGCCTGCAGACCCCTGGGGAAAGGCACAGCGATACTTTTAAGAGACTTACAGAAGGCAACAACAAGGCAAGCATCTTGCCAATAGGCTTAAAATTACTAAACTAAGATGCGTATCTCCACTGGAAAAGACAGGAGTTCACATACTGAAAACCAACAACTTGTTTAACTTTGGGTTAGAGAGCKGGACTAAGATGAAAAGACCAGCTACTGAGTTAGTACAGCCAGCTACAGTGTACCTATGCTTAGCAAATGCATCTCTTTCCCATTTAATTTGCAACAGAATTCAGAGTGCTATTTTAATCCATGAAATCTCTTCCTGAAGAAAAATCACAAGGCCCCGAAACAGCAATCYTTTTCAGCAACAATACATCACTGGTGTCCCAAGCCTGAAACCACCTAGCAGAACACGCACCACTGAATGGTTTCGATCTCCTTCCCCTGGCAGCACTTTTGCCTATGGAGTCTCTTTGACTTTTGTATAGTAGCATTTGCATGCTACTGTGACCAAAAAAACCTTCCTGGAATAGATTCAGAGTTGAAGGCAGTTGTACATTACAGGTTCAGCTGTACTACATTCTTAGCGTAGTGCCTCAGAGAAAAGACTGTGACAATAGAGACATCTTGCTGATACCTGCTGTGATATGATGAACAGCTTCTCTTCAGCTAAAATACATCTGACAAAAATCTGTCAGTAGGTAAAGCTAGACCAGCCACTCAAAAATAGCAGCACCACAGTGGTGTTCTGACAATATTCCAGAACGAAGTCTCTGTGACCCTTCACGGAAAGTTTCTCAATACACTTGCAAGTTCTTTTGCTGGTGTGGAAGACAATTTAGATGACGATGATGAAAGAAGTGTGGTGACATCTAGACACTTAACTTCATGAGTCCTATAACTTTAGATCTGAGAACAGCAAAGAGGCTGCTTTTATTTCTTTGATCTTTTGACAATGGTCAGGCAAGTTTGATTTCATCACATCATCATGGAGTCTTTGACACAATTGAACACAGAAGTGATGTTTACTTGTCTACAGTATCTTTCTGGGTGGGATGATATATTTTTTCCCCACAATCATCCATTGATTATTTTCAGGGAGGAGCAACTGCATTATGTAATTACTTGTCCTTTAGGGCACTAGCACACAGGTCTCCATCCCACCCATCTCCTTCCAATTTAACTTGTAGTCAGGTTCTTATGGGAAGATAAGGTGCTCGTGTGAGCCACAGAGCTCCAGTGTATTGATTACAGAACCTGTTTATCAAACCCAGATTCTGCTGTCTGTTCATTCTCTGAACTGTCTGGCCACATTAAGGTCTTGCATGAAAACAGTTCTGGTCACAACAGATGCTACTAGGTCAGGGATAATGATACTCTAGTCCAACATTTCACCGAAGTATTTTGGAACACTTTTTTCATATATTAGTTAGTATTTTGCTAACGCCCACTAACAATATCAATAACTACAAAAAGGACAGGAGTGGAAAATCAGATGGTGCATCTTAAGAGTTCAGAGTTCATGGCTAAAGTCATATTACTAATAAAGCAAATGTTAGCTCTCGTTATTTTTGCACTACATTGTACATTGCATAGGATCCACTGTAAATGGAAGTTGTTTTTTTTTTTTCAAGGCAAGGGTTTTGTATGGTGTGAGTTATGGTTTTGTGTGGTGTGTCAAGTATACTTCCAGTATTTACAGAGAACCTGGGAAATTAGTCTGATGGCAATGGGCAATATTTGCTCTGTTTGCATAGGTTCCTTTTAAAGATGAGTGACAGATCAGGTGGAATCCCACACAGGGACAGGGTAGTTGTGCCTCTTCTTTGAGATGATCAAACCTGCCTGGAGAAAAGAAGCTGCAGGAGATGGCAGCATGAAAGTCACAGTGAGGAGCTGGCAGGCTCCAGGTCAAGCATAGGGAAACCAGGAACTAGGCCTTAGAAGCAATGGAAATAACCTCCCAAGAAATCAGAGTGAAYGGGCACATTTTTCTGCAGCTCTGCTTCTGAGATAGTAAGAATCACACTTCAAAGCATAGGCCCATCCAGCAAGGACACAGCAGGCAACAAAAGATATAAAGCCTTTCCTTTCTAACCTTCCTGCCTGCAAACTCATCAGTATTTTGGTTGGTATAATAAAAGTTGTTTTGGTTTTTTACTTTAAATAGCCTGTTAGTCTTCTTGGAGGACCTTGCTATAGGCAGACTCATCTCAAAGCTCCAGCTGACTTGTGGTGCTTTTGTGTTGACGTGAGGAAGTTCAGTGAACCTTGTCYACTCTCATTCAACTGCTACAAAAGGGTGAATCAGCTTCCTGAAGCTGCCAGGCAACAGTGCTGTCATCACTGTAGTCCCTGAGCAGCCATGGTGATGCATGTCATGGTTGTACAGCATCTTCGCTTTGGCTCAGAACGTGGTCTTTTCTGCCCTTCAGGTCACAACACTGAGTGCACTAGCTGAGATTGCTACTTGGGTATGTGGCAGTGACTTCATCCTAGGCTGGTGGCTCATGCAATCTGGCTTACAGTACAGTTATTAATTTACACTTTACTTCCTCTCATCTCACTTTTTTTACTCCCCCCCTCTCACCCCTCTGAGTAAAGTAAAGTATATCTGGACATGCATAACATTTTTTTTGCCTTCTTTCCCAAATCCACACAAAATAACTAATTTTCATTTAACAGAATATCACCAAGTATCTATCTCCACCAGTCCGCGTATCAACAGCAGCAGGGCATGTCAGGATATAACCCTGAAGCCAGTGCTGTTCCCATTTCCAGTTAGTTGTTGACTTTACTAGGCATKTGTCCCTTACTTCTATTCAGATCCTGTTCACTTGGAAGAGCTAATCCCCAGGTGACTGGTTGAGACTCATTCCAAGTAAGACTATCTAAGTAAGATACCAAGAAGTCTGATTAAAAGTGAACTGCCCTGGTTTAATGAAATAGGAGTGCTGTGCTGGAATAACTTGCAGGTTGAGGGCTGTGTGGCCCACAACACTACTTCCTTCATGACCAGGCCTATCTGTCTGAGCAGAAGCGGTGGAAACAGAAACCAGCCATCAGCTGTTATTAACATCTGGGACCTCTTAGTCTGGTGGAACACTACCTCRTCTTGCTAGAACCTGAAGGCATGCAAACATTATCGTGTGGTCAGTGATATAAAAGCTGCTGACAGATCACAGGTACTTGATCTAGTCTATTGCCTAAAGAAAATAATTGAGCAGTGTAGCATTTGTACTATGCCTGGGATTTAATAGGAAAATAACAGCGTCAAAAAAAAAAATCCAAGCACCGGCTTACTCATATTGCATTCACATGGCTTTGGCAGCTGCTATGTTCATAATCAGACCTCCTGTGAAACACGGGGTGCAGAACTGCACAAGAATTACATAATTTCCAAAGTTTTTCAAGTGTTTTTGGAGCCGCAATAGTTGCAGTTAGTGGCTATTTATGAATAGCCTCTGGGATACATTAGGTCACTGGGATTAAGTGCACATCCTTAGTCCTGTGTGAAGGTAGACTTTGGAAAAGTTGGGCAGATCAGGTGCCATGCACACTGGGAGACCTGGTAGAATGTTTGAAACTGATAGCAACACTTTGAAGTATGTGTGGAAGCAAGCAAGAGTATGGAATAAGCAGAAAAAATTATGTCCTTCACCTCACCATGCATAGGAGACTGAGAACAATGGCAGCCTAGAAAGGAGACTAAGAAAATCATCTGAAAACTTTAATAATACTATGATCCATGCAGGAATATCATTTGGGAAAAATAAGCTCCATAAACCAGCTACCAGTTGAGAACTGAGCATTGCTGAACCTTTAGTATGTAATAAATATCACACAATTTGGCAATTAGTGGCAGCAGCAAAGTTAATGTGATTTCTGAAATAACAGATATCCAATTTAAAAACAAAGTTACTGTGAAAAAGGACTCTTTTACAAGCAGACAGCTGTAGAACTGGTGAAAGCATGCCTCCCAAGAAAACATACCAGCTAAAAAAGAATAAAGTGTGTTTAATTTACAATCCATTCAACAGCATAGAGACAGAAAGTCATATTGAGAGGCCCAGTATGCAGCATCCTACAGTACAAATGGCTAGGAACTTAAGTAGTCACATATACCAATGAAAGTATGACTGGATTATGCAACTACTATTCACCCACACAAAAAAAGAAATTGGAAATAGTGGACAAAAGGAAAACTTCAAGATAGGCCCACAAGCTGGGGGTGAAATAATCATAGCAACTAAAGACAAATATTGTATTGCCCAATATGTTGTATCATAGGCCTACATAAAGTGATACAGAAAATTCATAGGAACAGATATTACAGAGCTCAAAACATTAAATCAGGTAAAACTGGGAGGGCCTTTTGTGTCTGGACTAAAAATGCAAGCTCAGAATGCTAAAGAACAAACAATGAAAAACTATCACGTAAACACAGAAAGATTTAGGTGGCAAGGGACCTTTGGGTCTCTACTCCAACCCCCTGCTTACAGGAAGGCTAACTTGAAAGCCAGGTTGGGTTGCTCAGGGCCTTGTCTATTAAAAGCAAAATGCAAGAGGATAACATGACTCCTCATCACCATCTGTTCAAAGCTGATGTAATTATACTTGAAAGCAAAATAGAGATAAATAACTTTTTATACTGTTATTTTACAAGCTGCCAAGAAGCAATGCTACTATGCCCAGTAACTGAATTTGTTCATGATAGGATTTGAGAAGTCCTTTTTGGACAGTTTCAGTGATTTCTGAAATCAGTTCAAGTAGCCAGGCTGTTTTGGCAGCATGGGGAGCCTTAAAGAAATGTCAGAGCAAGTAAATTCTGGACTCCTCACACCTTCAAAGTGATCATCATTAGCTCTGTAATACATGTTGAAAGACAGGAATCTACCACTAGTACTGTTATACACCTCCCCATGCCCAACTGGTATTACTATCTCAAAAGTTCAGAGAAAAAAAATTTATCAAGGAATTTGTTAGATGATGAGGGGGTGGCAAGGAAGATAAGAAAGTGATTTTAGGAACTACAATCTGCCTTTTTAAGGGCCTAGTTTCCAACAGTAACCTAAAATGAATGAAACCCTTTCTAAACAGCTATTACTAAGCAAGCTAGCACAAACCTTTTAGCAAACAAACTTCTATAGACGCTTTACTTAAAGTACAGACTCTTTCACTTAAAGACTACCTTTAAGCTTAGGCAAGATTTGACTGCCAGTAACATACTCTAGGAGTCCAGAAAAATGACCCATGCTGTCCAAAACTGCCTGGTATACAGCTCGGTGTTCTTAGGCTGAGCATGTGTTAACAGAAGCATTGTCTATACTGGATACAGACCAAGTCTGACCATGAAACAATCACACATGGCAAACCACCTCATCCGTTGTCAGTGGCTAAAAGTGAGGAGAAAACAAAAGTGTAATTCTGCCTCCACAGAATTATCCAACCTCTTTTGAGCTACACCTCGGAGACCTTGTCCATATAAAGCATGAAAATTCCTCACAGCAAATTCCTCCTCTGTGTGATAAGCATATTGACACAAATCCAGCTCACAGATGGGAGATCTCTGGCATCTGAGGTTAGGTACAAGTAGCAGTGTTACATGAAATATACCCTTCAACTCTGTATGCAATATAGCTCAGATGTTTTCAGCCTGTTACTAATCAAGCTAGTCAGACTATTCAGTATTAATCTTAGCTCTTTTGTGTCAAAAAATGTTCTGAATTAATCTTCGTTCTCTTTTGAACATATTTACTTCTTCATTTTGGAAGAATGGTTTCAGAAACAGTTGTTCAAAGTTCTGATTCCAAGAGAATTGCCCATTGTTCCCTTTTTGCTTGTGGCAATTTGTCAGCCTTCCACCTAACAGTTATTGGGAAGTGACRTAATTAGACAAATCCCTGCAAAAGAGTTGCTCATCAGAAGTCAATTAATCTATTCTTCATCCTCTCTTAGTTTATCASTCATCAGTATCTTGATCTATTAGTTTAGATTGCTCTCAGGCCGTGTTTTCCAGCATCTTCTACAATTCCCAGTTACAACCATTGTATTTTAAATATACAAATTTTAAAAAGCAGATGTAGCACAAGCAGAAGGGTATGCCAACTCCTAGCACTGCTGTGAACCTACTGTGCAAAAATCAGATGTTCTGTAACAAAGGTTTTGTCTTCTTTCTATCAGATTATTTTTAGAATGCACTTTTCAGTGTTTTTTCCCAATCTCTTCAAAAGGCAGACTTCATCCTGACCATGCCTGGAGCCTAGTATTTGGTTAAAATTACCACACAGACAGTTGATGTGGACAACAAAGGGAACAATGGGCAAAACATGATCTACATGTATGTCTCACTAGGGCACCTGTTTTGAGTAGGGTATAATAATAATAATAATAACCAAAACAGCTGTACTAATGAAACAAATGCAGTTATGCCAGTACAGGAGAACCTCACTGTCTGGCTCCAGTTCACCCAGCAAGACTACCAGGAGTAGGAGGAGGCTGGGGTGAATTTAAACCAGCCAGAGTGCATTACAGAGGAAAGTTATGAAAATGAGTTAGGAACAAGCTGAACCCAGGTCTACTTTATGAGCAGCAAGGGTAAAGACTCCTTCTCCATAGGAAAGCTTGGGGCTTGCTAGAAAGATAAGAGYGTGGATGAGGAACTGGAACTATGTATTAACATGTGTCCTTCTAACTACTGCAGYGTAGTCCCTGAATTCCCTTTTCTTTGTGCCTTCCACCACGCCCACAGTCCTGCTGTTAAAAAGGAAACCATCTTCAATAACGTAGGTTGTGACGCCAGAGGGACTGCTCAACTGTACTTGATGCAAAATAGCTGTACTTGTACAAAAATAGCCGAGAGCTCAGCTGTCTTTTTGGGTCCAATTTTGCAGTGGTTTCAGGAGTAGATTTTGAAGCACTTCCATCAACTCAATTTTACAGTCATGAAACAAAGGGAAATGCCTCTCTCATTATCAGCTGCGTGGGCCAAACAGAGCATTAGGGCTAGATGTAAAGTCCTAGAACCTTGCAGCCCACCCAATAGGCCAGATTGCTGCCACACCATGAGTTAAGAGTTATTTCTTCAGTCAGCTGCTGATTTAAAAAATTTGTAACTGAATCATTCAGTTTTGTACTCAAGAGAAAAAAAGACAAAACAACCTTAAGCAGACAAAGATTCTAAATTCTTAAGACACTTGGAGACAGAAATACTTCTGCCATGGCTATTTGCCTGGAAAAGGAGACATAAGATGCATTTGCAACATGTTAGGATGAAAAATTGGGTGATGATTTGATTTTTTCCTTTTTCTCCATTAAGTTTTATTACTTCATGGAAACAATGTATTTCAAGGACTTGTCTAATCACTGAGAGCTACTGGAAGTCAATAGGCATTAGAAGAGCTACTGGAAGTCCATGAGGCATCAGTCCTCAAACAGCTGGCTAGTGGGTAAGGCTGCAAGGGTGAAGGGGCTGCAAGGGAGAGACTTACAAAGCATACAATGTCCAGGAGAGGGTGGAGCTGCAGAAGCCCGATTTTGGGAGACAGGGTGAAATTTCAACTTGGATTATGCTTTTCCATCATTTAGTACTCCCAGTGGCTCCCCTTCCTTGAATGTGTGTACTCACCCCTACTTCTGGAGGGTCTGGAAGCCAGCCCAGTTCACCCTGCGCAGTGCTTGTGTCGAGTAGATCCACTGAACACCAGAAGAAGGGGAAAAAAAAAATCAGTGACCCAACTCATATGGCCTGTGGACTGGCTTCATCCTCCTTTTGTCACAGAAGGCAAAGCCTGCACTTCCCCTCTCAGCCCCACATCCTCTGTGACCTTTTACCTTCAAAAAGCACGGCTAGAGGAAGGATGGGAAGATACAAGACAGTGCAGCTAGTCAGGAGGTAAAAGATTTTTCTCACGAGACCCCCTCCCCTTCCACCCTCCTCTCAAGTAATACCCACACACATCCAAAAAATGCAACCCTGACAATTTTTTCCACTTCCTAAAGCTGCCCCAAAATGGGAGCAGGAGGCTGAAGCCTATTGAAATGGGAACCCAGCCTTAGCAGCTGAACTCATCTTTCCTTGGAATAGGAAGGCAGCAGACAAAATGGATGAAGAGGCAGGCAATCAAATAAATTACCAACACAAAAGATCAATCAGTGTCGCCTAGAGGTATTATTCAGTGCTTGAAACACTGTGGGAAAGTACAGAGGCAGTGTGAAGTTGTAGAAGGGACTTTCCACTGTCACAGTACCCAAAAGCCATGAGATGCATCAGTTGCTCAAACTGCTGAGCCCTCTACCTCTGACCCAGGCAGTCCACCATCTGATGGTGGTCTAGCAATCGTTTCAGTCTCTCCCCACCATGACTGTTTTAGCCATGACGGTAAGAGAATAACAGCTCCCAGGCATAGCATTGCCACCTCTTGCAGAATTGCACTGCATGGCTGTGTTGTTAAGCCTTGGCTCCTGGAGTCATGTGACAAAGGAGAAATTCAGCGGTATGTTCATTGTTAGCCCTTAAAGAAATTTTAAAATGTGATCAGAGTTTGCCCTCAAGTCTTGATCTGAAGAGAAATTTAAAATGTATCACTTCGTAGGCAAACAGGGAGAAGGGAGAGGAGTTGGAGTAAGTCGTACTGCTGGATGTGGAGCTCCGTGCCTGCCTTTGAGTCTGCCGGTGCTGCCAGAACAGACTACTGGTTTCGGTGCACCTATCGCAGCCCCAGCTTGGGAGCATAGGAAACAGGAAAAATTCCTTGGATTCCCTTTTAGATTCCTGTGGGTGTATTCAGAGGGGTCATTTCTAAATATCTCAGAAAAGAATTTGGGGGTGAAGGGTAGGAGGGGGGAAATATTTAAATGGCATTTAAATAACCAGATTTCCTCCCCCTCATCTGACTGCTTTACAAACRCTGCCTGCCAACTACAAGTAATAGAGTGCAAAGTGCAGATCAGCAAGAGTCCTGTGGAATGAGGAAGCGGGCTGTGGGCCCAGAATCAGAGATAAGAGGGATTGCACTGCTGTTCTCACCTCTGAAACACCCTTTCAGGATTGGGAGAAGGGAAAAGCAGGAATCCAGGTTTTGCAAGTTCGCGGCGTTCACAGCATGGTCATATGGCAAAACCTTCCTAGCCACAGACTCCCTGTCCAGACAAGGCTCCTCACTCACTTCCCTTCTGCTCTCAATCTCTGTATTTGAGATACTATTCTTGTGTTGTTGGCTCCAAAAACTCTCAGGGTGAGGTAGCCTGTCCTTCCAGAATCGTCACCCAGATAATATCTATCCCACGCACTTCAGGCCTGGAGCAGTGATGTGGAAGTGAGAGGGGCTGCACGGCAAGTTCTAGCAGAGCAAGGGAAAAGCAACTCAGAAGCGGCTGGGACGGGAACCTGGCACAGCCTGTGTGCCATGCCGCTGCACCGCCAACAGCAGCTCCTTCAGCTGCTGAGTGCCCACTGGAGGGGGTGAAGTCCACTCTCAGGAAGTACCTCTCAAAGTGAAACCCACAACAGGGATTCTCCAAGGAAAGGAAGAATGAGTCAGCAAGACTGTAAGAGCACAGGGAATATGAGTACTCTGGGGCTACGAGCTCTCTGGTCCACAGCCTCACTGCTAGGAATCTCACATGGCTGTCCAGCCACATGGGAGGAGGTCTCCCCAAAAAGAAGAAAGACTTCAGATAAGAAAGGACGCCAGGGAAATGAGCTGTTCCCAGATAGACACGCTAAGGAAGAGTGGATCACAGACACAGCCCAAATGAGATGGTTCAGATAGGGGAGAAGCTGGCAGAGAAGTCCCTGAGTGTTACTGCCAACTACTGGTCACACACTTAAGGAAACCAGAGCCTGTGTAGCACTACCTTATATTACTTCTCACCTAGGCTGGCCTCCACAATGTCTGCTAGCTGCATCACATGTAGCTGGATCCTTAATACAAACATGCTTGTCAAGAATGCTTTAAAAGAGCACTCAGCACTCGCAGAGTTTGAGATGAGCCCATGGCTGAACTGCCAGTTATGACTAAGTCCTCTTGATCGAGAGCCTGGAGCAGCAAAGGAGAGGGCTGTCCTTGGGATGGAAAAGCCCCAACACCTCTCACTGTGCAAAATAGAGACTAGAAGTCTCTGGCAGGAATTAACTGCAGGAGGAGGTAGGGAACAGAACAGAGATTTACTCTTCCTCACCTCTCAATTAAAATTCCCATTCCCCAGATGTTTCATAACCACTGTGCAACTGCCAAGATGGCAGGAAAAAAGATCACTACATCTAATAAAAGGGACTAAGTGGAACAGAGATGGGAAGCAAGGGAGTCTTAAGAGAAGAGGTGGAAGAGGAAATTGTAAAGCCCAGCTCTACCTTCCAACACTGGGGTAGGTGAAAGAGACTGTCTCACCTTCCAAGCCTCCAAAAAAATGACTGTCCTCTTGCTTACAAGGGTTAACTCCCAAGAGGGCTTTCCTGAGGAAACTGCGGGGGTGTTGGCAGGGGGGGAGAAACTTTCTGAATTTGTGTTTAAACTTGTTATCTGCAACACTTGTGTTTAAGGCAAACAGAGACAGAATTCTCTTGGAACACTGGATATGCCGAGGCATTTGTGCTTCAACTGGGAGGGGATGGAGAGGGAGAAGGGGAACATACCTGGGCTCAGTTCACTGAGCCATCAAGAACTGGATGGGGTTTGATCCTGGCCCTCGTCCCCCCACACCCACCTGCCCTCCCCAGACACCCCAGTCCGTCTCCAGTCCCTCCGGGCAAGCTGTGGTGTCCCTGGGGCCCCACGCGTGTTGGCCAGGCCCTGTTCCCTGCCCCTTAGGTCCCTCTCTGCAGCCCGCCCAAGCCCAACCCTCCAGGCAGAGGGACCAGCGGGTCCCACGCTTACCTTCTTTTCCAGGCACCTCGGGAGGAAGGAGAGCCCAGAAGAGAAGGAGCCGGAGGGAGAGCTTGATCCCGCTGCTCCAGGTCCTCAGCTCCATGCTGGCTGGAGAGGGGGGCTGGCTCCCAGCGCCTGCCTGCTCTCCCGGCTCAGGCCTCCAAGCCTTGGCTCCTGCTCACAGTGCATGAACCTCTCCCGCAGCCTCCTGACTGGAGCGCACACATTGCACAACCTCCCTGCCTGGCCCACAGTTATGATGAAAGATCAAGGCAAGTGGGTGGAGAAGCCTTACTGCCTTTACCTGTTTTAAAGGGGCTGGTCACAGACTTCCCATCTGGCAGGCAAATAAACCCACCTTAAAGGCAGCCACCTTTTTCCTGGGAGCCTCCCTCCACCTTTGCTCCAGTCCCGTAAGAGACTCCCGATTGCCACCTCCTGGGCAGCCCTCGCCACCGTCCCCGCTCTTGCTCCGCCGCCGCCGCCGGACCCGGGCGGCTCTCCGGGGGCTGCCCCGGCGGCGCTCGGAAGGGGGGCCTGGCCAGGGCTGGCCCCCGCCTCTGCCCCCGGCCCCCCCCCGAGGCGCACTTGTAACCTGGCTTTCTTTTAGAGATGAAAACAGCCCAGAGGCTGCGTTAGAGACTGCTCGGTCCACTTCTCTCTGTGAAAATGTGGCTAAAACCACTGAGCCATCCTTGCAGTAGCTGTTTAGGAAATCCATCCGTACATGGTGGCAGCAGCCCATTTTGTTCCCCAAGCTGTGACAGCATGTCACAGAGCGGTAGCCATGCCACTTTATCTGGCAGAATTACTGTTTTTCCTTTAGTAAACTCCTCAGCATAGATGGAAGGTGCCTGCTTTTCAATAAAAAAAATCATGGGAGAGGAACTGAGCCAGAAGGATTCTCTCTCTATGTAGGAAGACCTCATGGGACTTTTCGTTTCCTTCCTGAGGGACATAAATATCAAAGAACTTGCTTTTGTTGTATCTCTTCTGCCATTCATCAAGGATGTTACTCCCACCCATACAGAGCTATTACACCCCTCCCCGTAAAATACGGATGGCATTATTTGTCCACTTGCTGTAAGGCTGCATTCCTCCTGCTCTCTTCCTCCTCGTCCCCACGGAAGGCTAAAGAAAGGACTTTGTCAGGTTGCCTAGAGAAGCTGGGGGATCTCCACCCTTGGAGATGTTCCAGACTCGCCAGGACACAGCCATGAGCAATTTATCTACCTCTGGAGTCAGTCCTGCTGTGAGCAGGGGTTGGGACTATGGACCTCCTGGGGTCCTTTGCACCTAAATCTTTCAGTGAGTTCTGTGATTCTCTAACCATACATCTTGGAAAACCAAAATCTATCCCAAGAACTTTGAACACAGGCAAGAGAAATTTGGCAACAAATGGTTAAAATACTAAGCTTTAAATTTTACGTAGCACATGAAGTAAGATATCAGTACAAATAATTCAAATGTTAATGTCATTCAGAGTAGTTATATCTTAAATTTATTCCAGTTTTATCCTGTCTAAAGTGCTCTTTCTCAGTCTACGGTGCTAAGTCTCAAATTTTAATGCCCACCTTTCCCCCACGTTTGAATGACTCCCATTGCAGCACCAGTATAAGGTTTCCTTGTCTACATCCCATACCTTGAGTTTGCACGAGTGGAATGTATCCATTTCAGTCTTCATTTGTACAATACTGTGCCTTCTTCAGTCTATGATGTAGCAGTGGGGCAGATGGACCCACGGCTAACTTCTTTGTGATGGGACAACATAGGCGAGGCCTCAATAGACATGAAATGGGAAAGAACCATTTGCAACTGGAGGGTAAGACTCTAGGGCAGCTCAGGAGCTCATATCCTTCCTAAGGCAAAAAAAATCAGTGTTGCAGCCTTACATTCAGTTCCTCAGGGCTACTCGAGTTTGCATCTGTAGAATCTCAGAAGTGCCAAAGCTCTGGGGTGAAGAACCTGGGGATGCTCTGTCTCTGTTTCATTAGTGGGCAGATACTCAGGACATTTGATCTAAGCTATTTGGAATAGGCAGGAACAGTTTTACTAGGGCTTATTGGAGAAGATTTACTTTCTTTTTCTCCCCCTTGTTAGTGTTGGCTGATGGGGGTCAGAAATTGGGGTACTCCAGATGACAGTGGTCAGAAATCATATGTACCGCTTTGTTATTTTGTAGATTGGAATTCACCTACTGTAGCTCCCAGTCAGAATGTGTACAATGGTAGTCAAACAAAATATGATCTAATGTTACAGCAAGATCAAGATCTGCAGCAAATCTATAAACAAGTGGAAGCATAAAAAAGTAGAAACCCCAAATGCCTGGAATTTTACTGATATCTGTAAAAGCTCTGCTGCATTGCTTTGCCATGTGTCCTCTGCACAGAAATGCAGATCCAAAGGGAAAAAAAAGGGAATCTACACAGAGACTGTACCCAGTACAGTGGAGTACTACATGTGAATTATTCATACAACTCTGCTGAGTATTTCACTGAGAGTATCCTTTTGCTTGTGCATCACAAGGTTGGATTTTGTCTTTGTAAACTGTTGGAGAAAACTAATTCCCTGAGTGTCTACTGAAAAAAAAAAAAATCTGCAATAACTTATTTTCAATAAATCTTTATCTTTACAATCATATTTTATGATTCCATGATTTACACCTCCACAACCTTTTCACTGTTGTGGCTTCCCGATGAGCTTCCCATCTCTGGCATGCTTTTTGATGGTAAGAAGATAACTGCATCTTTTAAACTCACTCTCAGCATGTCTTTGGGTTGAATCACATCCTGTGTTTCTAGTCCCTCTGAGTATTTCTGAATCGCAGGGCATATTTTTTCCTTCCATTTCCCAGTATCCTGTTTCGTGTATTGCTGAGATTAGGTATCTAGCTGGAAAATATCACTACACAACACACCTGGGCTTTCCTCCTACAGATATGTGGGCTTGTGGTGAGGGAAGTGAGGAGGAATGGTATGCACCAGGTCTTGTCTTGATGTACTGTTGGGACCGTCAAAGGGCACTCCCAAGACTGAGCTGGGACGTGCTTCTTTTGAACTGCAGTTCAGACAGAACTCTTTCATATGTTTCTTATAAATTGTTTACTGTGTTTGCTGCTCCTCACATTTTAGAAAGAGCTATGAGTTTCACCATTGCAGTGTTAAATGTCCTCCTAGATGATGAATGAAACTGAACCTAGAAACAATCTCTGGAGTTCCTCACTTGATAGTACTTCCCAAACTATCAAAGCATCCCTTTGGTATTGATAACTTGAATCTGTGCATCTTAAACTGGCTTTCAGTAAGGTGTTATAATAACATAGATCTATAGGGCTCCCAGGGGCCCCAGTCACATTCTGCAACAAGCCCCACTTCAGACTAAAGGAAGAACTTGCCCTTGTTTTGTGGCCTCTGATTCACTCCTTTTATCCACTATATCTACAACTCTAAGAAAAATCTATGACAGCTCTGTAGAGCATAGGGGACGCTCTGTTTCAATGTTTCATTCCCTGTAGAGAATTTGTGCTCTCTCTCTCTTATTCTCACCTCCATGACCACAGTTTAATATTCTAGTGTTTTCTTTTTTATCTTGGACAGTCTTTCTGCACAAAATAGACTCCTACCATCTAGTGGTTTAAGCTGTTAAATTAGTTTTGTACATGGACTTTCTTCATTCAGAAACTCAGACTTTATTTTAAATAGATATTTTAAACTCCTACAAAGGAGCACAAGTGACTCCTCTTGATCACAAAGTGGTCACCGCTAGCTTAGGGACTTGGGGACTTGACTGTGCAAGTAGTCAAGCTGGTTATCTTTCTCCCCTGAGAAGAATAACAAGGGCAAGGGAACAAATGAAGCTGATAGAGCCAGGGTGTAGATCTGGGGTTTCATTTTTATTGCTCATCCCAGTAGAAGCAGGGGACACTCCCTCACTCTTCCTCACATATCCAGAGAGGAACATCCTTGGAGATGTACAGGATTTGCCTGAACAAGGTCCTGAGCAACCTGACACAGCTTTGGCATTAACCCTGCTGTGAGTAGGTATTTGCGCTAAAGACCTCCAGTAGTCCCTTCCCACCTTAATCTTTTTCTGATTCTGTTCATCACTAGTAGATGAACAATCATGTCTTCTTGCCACCAGGAATGTAGACAGCTCCTTACTTGGGCTCCAATCAAAAGGGGAGGGCACCTTCCCATATGTATTCTCCACCTAACAGAGACGACATACCAGTGGGAAGGACTAAACATGGACTAGAAGTTCAGTATCCCTGCATAAAACTCCACTTACTTGTTCATCAGCAATGTACTCATAGGTGTTTCTCTATCTACTTATGCCCTGGCTGGACACCTAATTAGGCCAGAAGTGTATTTCCAGTGTTGCCTGAACTGCAGGCTTTCTGGCTTTTGTCTCTTGATAAGCTATCCTGCACATGGTCTGCCATGCTCTTATTGGGCTTGCAAAACAGGAGTAAATTAAATTATTGTACCATCCTGAAAATGAGGAGAAGGACCTTTCTCCCCAGAAATTACCTGAGAAAATTCTCTTGCTTTCATATCCCAGTTCTGCTCCCCCTGGTGGTCCAGTGGATGTGGAGCCCGAGAGGTCCCGGCTGCCTGAAGGTGCAGTGGCAGGAGCAGAGAGCAGCCCACCGCACCCATCAGGACCGCACGTAGTTTAAGGGTGATGCAGTTTTGTCTGGTGATGGCTGGGATTTTGTTTCTTTCCAAGTTAACACTTTTGGTCAACAGTGAAGCCATAAGAGACTGAGGGACCTGTTGCAAAAAGAAAAAAAATCTAAGCAAAACAGGGCTTCACTTATGTTAAGATGTGACATTTTAGATAGACAAGTGGAAAGCAATGCAAACCCAGCCATAATATAATGTGATTCATATTCCCATTCACAAAACTGCCCTAAGTGGTACAAGTCTGGGTTGCAAGAGTTAGTTACTTTCTAATAGATATTATAGCACATTATATACTTATAAATCCAAAAAGTGCAGTTCTACACTTACCACTCCTCTTCAAGTGCACATGCTTCCTGGGCACATTTGAAGATAATTATTTATCTTGGTGGCATTAAGTTTTCACTTTTTTATTACTTCTGTTACTGACCTCAAGGGAAAAAAAAGAAGAAAAAAAAAAAAGCAGAATTCAATTTCTCCTTAAGCATTATTAACACAACAGCATATGTACAATAAACATAAAATTTGACCCAGGGAAATTTGATTTCTAGTAGAGATGCTCATGACTTCTTCAACTAAGTTGTAGAAAAATAGGGTTATAATATTTTTAGCAATTGAATCATAGCTCAAAATATAGCAATAGTAGTCTCTGCATGACAAGTACATACCTCTCTGTAATTTGTAATTTGTTCATATTTTCTAGCTGTTCTTTCCCACTCTTGGATTAATTTTGCTTAAGTGTGAAAATACCTCACCAACACTGAAAAGAATCATTAGCATTAATAACATGCAGTAAGCAGCCATATCACTAGTCACTCTGATAGTGTGATTTTAAATTTCTTTTTTCTACACTAACAGCTGAATGTGTGAGTTAATCAATCTTTTAATTTCTGGGTTTTTTAATAGAAATTTTAAAGCTTTTATGTCTGTTTCAAACCTGCTGTTATGTTTATGGTCCTCTTCTTGACAAATTAAGAGTTGCCTCCACAATCTAAACACAATAAGCTTGCCCTTGTTTCTTGCTGTTGTAGCTTAATCTTGGTGTTGTAGTGTTGCTATCCTGTGCAGAAATGAAATAGTTGCCACTGGTCACTGCATTAACAACCTATGTTCATCCTGAGTGGTTTCAATGTTGACATCAAGAGAAGATATTTGAAACAGACACCTTGCTGTCTTGCAGGTGGAAAGAGGGCATTGATTGTGGTAACATCTTCCCAACTCACTGTCAGCTCTATTCCCAGTTCAGCTTCCCACTTGATTTTTGAAACTTGAACTCTTAACTAAATCAAAACATGAAAACTAAGATGAATGCTGAGAGCAACTGTAGACCAAAACCACAATAAAACGCGACACAGATTTTAGGAGACCTAATTTTCAGCAGTGACTGGGCTAGAGGCCATATGCTGCTGAGCCATCTGGTCTTCCCTCAGCTTTACATACCAATTTGTAGAACCAGACGGTCTTATATCTTTACATACCAATTTGTAAAACCAGACTGTCTCACATCTTTGCACTTATGCAGGTAAAGCCAAGGGTACACACTGGGTGGGTATTGACCTTCCCATTCTCACTTTTTCCTGGACTTGTCTAGAAGATAACTGAGCACGGCAGGATCTTTAGAGCCAAGAGCTTTAGGTTAGGGATACAATGCTGGAATTATTAATAGCACCTTCAGTCAGCTTTTTGATGTGGAGATGATTGCAGGGCGAAGTGAAACTGACTCTGAAACCAACCAGCTGGCATGGAGCTTCACCTCATTCCTCAACTCCACTTTGGTCTCCTGATTATTTTTTGTCCTACGTTCCTGGTTACTTCCTGAGGGAGTCCATTAAAGGGGACTTAAGGTCTGCACAACAACACAGTTGGAAAATAAAAAGCTTTTAGAGTCTAGAAATTTTTTATCCTGGAGGGGAAGGGCAGAATATTTAAGCATATTTGTTCCCCATTAGCCTGTTTATAGGGATGTGGACTTTATTTTTTATATCATATAGGATCCTATCAGATTTTATATGCTGGGTAAGTAATTTCATATAATGGCACAAAACAATCTCAGGAAGGACTCATCTCCCTTCTTCTGTAAATCTTCTGTCTATAAATATCTGCAAGAGGAACTCTTATAGCATTCTAGCTTTTATCATAGTAAAGTCAATATGGCAATTGCCCTTGGCATGCTGAATAACAAACATATGGAAAACAGGGGCCTTTTCTCAATAAAGCAAATCACCATCTTTGACAGCGTTTCACTCTCATGATATTAAAGTCCGCTTTCTAGGTTTAATACTATCCACACATCCATTTTCACTGGCTGCTACTCCATTGTTGTAAATAGCTGTATTAATTTCACCTTGATGGTTTCCTTCTGCTTCAGATCAAAGGACAAAAGAAGGTATTTGGGTAAATATAGGATGATCTGCAGGTTTTCTAAGCTTTTAAAGAATACAAAAGAAGGGAGGCTGGTGGACTCACTTTCCATGTAAGCCAAAATGGCTAGGCTGTGATAACATGCCTTTGTCAAGGGGAGTTGAATACATTGAAACTTCTTCCATGTTCTTAAAATTGGACTTCCATCAGAATTTCAACTTCCCTAACCCATAACAGAAACACATCCCTGTAGTAAACTTCTTGTATTTAGACTCTTAGAAAAGTAAGGAAATATTTTTAATGCAAGTGCATTTAATTCTTTTAGGAGATTGATTATTTATAGGAACAATTTTTAGGAAACGTCTTACCTGGATTGCCAGCAAAACATGACAAGTGTGAAAAAAAAAAGGAGCTTTCACTGGTTTCTCTACACTGAAAAGGAGATTTCACTGGTACCCTACCAGTATCAGTGGTACTGGTAGGTAGCACTCAAGATACCTCCTTGAAATACCTCCTTGAGTGAAGGTACCTCTTTCAGTGGTATGCACCATTCAAGGTACTGGACCTTGAGTACCCTGAATGTTCCTCAACGTCTCTGTCTCCAAACCCTCTTCATTTTTGAGCACATGGGCAGCACTGATGAGATCTTACAGGCCTTACTAGAGGCTGAGCTCTGGTGCTCAACCACTGATGAGATCTGTGTTCTCATCCAGTGCCTTGCTCAGGGCAGCCTTGACAAAATTAATTGCAAGGCTGAATACTCTGTTTTTATGGCTGTGTAAACCATGAAGGGATTCTTAGCGTTGTCTCAGCTGGTTTCATTGGAAAACCTCATGACACCTGTGTTTGCCAGATCTCAGACCTCTGCAAATCTGGGGATGTAGGCATTCTCCTTCCAAGAAAGGACAGGACCATTTGTGGAATGCAGGTCCCCAACCTTACTCATACATTGGGGGTCTTGAGACCCTACCGAACCCAGACAGTTATGATGCCCATGGAAAGATCTTTGCCCTGTCTATCTTTGGTTGGAAGTGGAATATGCAGTTGTCTGACTCTGCACTGCCTGGCTGGATCCTGCTGTTCCCTGTGAAGTTCTGAAAAGGACTTAGAAATGCTCGTATTTTTTTCTGTGCTTATGCCCTACATCAGGGATGTTGCTGTCTTACTTCACTTGGGCATTCTCCAGCTCTCAACGTACAGCATACTGGGTGAACAGGACTGAAACAGCCACTTCTAAAGGGAGGTGGTGGAAAAGGGACTTTGGGCAACTCCTGGCAATGGAAAGATAACATTTAAAAAGAAAGTGGTTCTGACATCTCATATACATTGTTGCTGCTCTTTCTTACATCATAAGCTTCCCCTTCCCACCCTCATCCCTGAGTCCTCTCTACAGATCTATACAGCAAAGCCCTGCACTCAACACAGCTGGGCATAGGAGAGGGGCCGTGGGTGCTGTGAATGGGTGTGGGAATACTGATGGAGATAGGATGGGGGATAATCTTGGGCTYTGGGATATCTCCTCACTCCGTTTACCTGCAAGGACATTAGGTGGAGACAGTGTCTTCGCAGAAAGCCTCCATTGCTTGTTGCGCTTCCCACATGTATTTCAGAACTAAAGAGCTGGGAGTCTAGCCTGGTTGCTGTTTCAGTCATGTCATCTCTCCCAAAGGCATCATCCATATCCTTCCAGTGAGGACAGGTCTGTCGAGGTGCCCCCAATCAGCAGTTGTTCATGAGGAACATCTCTAGGTCAGGACACAGCCCTGCTATCTTCTCACAGCTAGCAGCAGATGATAGTTATACCTATGCTATCCCATGCCCACAGCTGCCAGAAACACATGGGGGCCTCTACCAAGGTTCTGATCAGTATTATAAACCTCAGTGTCTTTCTGCCCCTTAGTTTTATTGCCAGGTATTTGAGCATATCAATACGTCCTAGAAATCTCTGCTGTAGAATCCTACTAATCTCAGAAGGGACCTCTGGAGGTCTCTAGCCCACTGCTTGCAGCAGGATTAACTTCAAAGCTTGATTTGACTTGACAGGATTTGGAATTGATGCTTCAGTTTTGTTCTCTGCTCATTACAGTTATTTACTGTCTTTAAATCCTTTAATAGCATTTGATTCAAAGTACTTCTCTAATGTATTTCTAAAGTACTTCTCTATTAGTAAGTAATGTGCTTTTATTGAGACCCTCCCCTTCTCATTTTTGAAAGACCTGGCAGGTGATTAAAATGTTCACTACAACTTTGATCATTTTAAATAATGCAGCTAAACCTTTGCTCACAGCAGTAATTAGGTATTCATTGACATGAGAGCCAATATTCTGTGTTAATGTTTTAGCCTGGCTAGACTGTCAACTTGAAGACAGCTTTTAATGTGAGTTTTAAATTCCACATTTCTCTTTTGTCAGATGGCTCCAAGTTAACTTCCTTAGTTACAGTGCCAATTTTTTACATTAGTCAAAGCCACTTACCATAATTTTTAATGATTGTAGCCCAGAGAAAGCAAATACCACTCTGCTTTCTCAATCTGCCAAGGGAGAGAGCTGAGGGCAGCTGAGGTGCTGAACTTCCTTTGGATTAGACAGAGGAACAGAAGCAAGCCTTTTAATTTTTTCTCAACAATTTGATATGTAAGAGGTGGGTTCTGAATCATAGGGTCTGTTTGGGGCTTTAAAGAGCCGTGGGGGAGGGAAGTATTAAATAAAATAATGAAGTTGCTTCTTTCCCCCCTGTTCCTGTCCAAAACTGATCTTCCCTAATTGTCTGAATCATCTTGTTCTGCCTACATGTAGGAAACACACAAAATAACACTGCTTTGCACGTTTCAGACTCATGTCTGCTGCAGTCCAGCATGAGCTGTAACTCTCACTGGTTTTGCTAAAGAAATTACAATAACTGTAGCAGTGGTATTATTAATCTTGTGATGATAGATTTCAACACTCCTCAGGCATCCTTATTTATATGATACAGTCTTTCCTGATAACAGTCACATGATAAGACCAGTATCTTAGCCTTTATGTTGCAATAGGAACAATCCAAACCTAAAGCATTTCCCTATAAAAGGAAAGATTGCTTCCTGCAAAATAGGCTTAGGAAAGTCATACTCTTGTCAAATCGATGGCACTTTCATTTTCATTATCTAGAATAATTCAAAGTAAGATGAGTTTACACTAATGATCTTTCCACTTGTGATGGGATGCTGGAGTGCAGCCTTCTGCTAAATTTGGAGAAAACCACAGCTTAATTTCCATTTCTTTCTAGGCATGGGCTTTCTTCTTCTAACCTTCCAATAACCCTCTTCAGATTTTTTGTGCTGAAAAACTTACCAGTCTAAAATTTTTTATTGACTTCCCAGTTTCCGGTTTCTACTTTCATCTTAATAGAAAAATAATGAAACCAATACAGTAGCTTTAAATAATTTTGTGTTGATCTTTTGATTGTGCTGAGATGACCATGAATCTAAGCATGAATATGTATGTGATCACAGAAGTGAGACCACAAACTGATCAAAGCTTTTCGTCCTCACAAGTCATTAAAGCATATCCCTTCAGGTAAAGTGTTATGTTAGAGACTTTTTTTTTTTTAAGCAGAGATGTCATTTTGTCATAAATGTGTTGATGCATATTGAATTCTGCCTGGATACTTGCCATAGTGAAGTCTATGGAGAAGCTGCTTCTAATGTGGTTATGGGGCTGTTTTCCAACAAGCACACATTTGTTCTACTAAAATTTACCACACACACACATCACAGCTCTGATAGTATCCCAGTTCAGCTGAGCTATTTTCTTCCTCCTCAACATTTTCCTGAGGGCCCCTCTGATTTCCTTGTTCTTCAGGCTATAAATGAGGGGATACAGTAATGGAGTAATGTTGGTGTAGACCAGAGACACCATCTTGTCTCGAGCTGGTGAGTAACTGGACTTAGGACGAATGTACATGAAGGTGGCACATCCATAGTGTAGGAAGGTGATGGCCAAGTGTGAAATGCAGGTGGAAAAGGCCTTGCCCCTTCCCACGGAGGAGGTGACATGTAACAAAGCAGCAGCAATGCAAACATACGAGGTCAGGATTAGGAGCAAGGGGAGCAGCAGGAGGAGCACACAGGCAGCCAGCAAGGGCAGCTCAGGAGTGTAACTCTGTGTACAGGCCAGGTGCAGCACAGCAGGGACATCGCAGAAGAAGTGGTTGATACGATGCGACTGACAGAAAGGTAAGCGGAAAACAGCCACCGTCAACCCCAGGGCAACAGCAAAGCCTCCCAGACAGCATGCCACAGCCAGCCTGAGGCAGAGCTCCTCACTCATCACAGCTACATAGTGAAGTGGCTGACAGATGGCAACATAACGGTCGTACGACATGGCTGCCAGGAGGAAGCATTCAGCCCCACCAAGTGCCACAAAGAAGTGCATCTGTGCAGCACAGCCTATGAATGAAATGGTGCTGCCGTCCACCACTATCAGGCTGAGGAGTGCCTTAGGGACAATGACTAAGGTATAGCAAAGCTCGATGACAGAGAGCTGACAGAGGAAGAAAAGCATGGGAGGACGGGAAGGCTCCATAACCACTGCCATGAAGATCATAATATTCCCTGCCAACGTGACCAAATGGATAATGAGAAAGATAAGGAAGAGGAGGACCCGCAGACAGAGCAGCTCGGAGAAGCCGAGCAGGAGGAACTCCATGGTTGCATCAGTGCTTTTATTGTCCCTCTCCATGCAGCCTTCACATGRCATCTACAGGGAGAGAAACAGAAGGAAAACAGTTGAATGTGACCTGATGCCTGGCAGTCAATTCCTTATAGGAAATAATGTTGCAGTACTGTAGAACCAGTGTAGTAAAGCTCATTGTGTGGGGAGGAAGATGATTTCATTTAAAAACAAAACTGATTGCACTCAGTCACATTCAGCACACTCTCAGACCCATATTCTCACAACCACTAAGGTTCTTGTGCCCAAATAATCTGCCTAGGATTCTTTCCCATGACATCGATGGTAAGGAGTGTCAGCTGTGGGGTCTTCATCACTTCTTCTGAGTTGTTCTTAGGTTGGTGACCATGTGCAGGTTTTGAACATGCATTAGGTATCCTTTAGGAGTTGACACGGTCTGTCCATCCTGTCCTGCTTTTGAGAGTCATCATTGGACTCTCCATCCTGATCTGAGTGTCCTAAGAAGCTGCAGATGGATGTGTTGGGATCTTGATGACCATCAACACCTAAGTCTTGCAGACATGCTGCTACTGCTCCTTCTGGTGCTTCCACTCCCAGGCAGACCCATTCGTTCTCTATTCACACCAATACTGCAGTTCTCTACATCTGTGCCAGAGATGTACAAGGACAACCAGACAGTGAGCTGGAGCTTCTGCTCTACAATCTGACTCCAATTAATGGGAATTTGAGGTGTTCGCTGACTGGCTTCTCCCTTCCCCACAAATGGAACTGCCTCAAAGTTCATATGGAAACAGGGTTTCAAATGGAAGGGGTCAGTGATTAGACGTGAGGATTCCAAAATTAGAGCTGACGTTTTGGCTGCTTACATCTTTATGCCTGGCTCAGCCCTATGGCATCAGAGTTAAAGTAAACAAACTTCCAAACTCAAAACCAAAGCTGTCCATGGCAACGTACTCTGAATAACAATTTTTTGAAGAAAATACAAAGCTAATATCTTGGGCTTAGAGAGAATGAGATCTTGCTTGTCACAGGAAGAATGGAAAGTTCCTAGGAATGTGGAGTGATGCAAAGCTGTTTAAGTTGTAAAGATCTAGAAAAGATAAGGACGTAGAGAGCTGTATAATAATAAATTACATATACTGGTCTAGGTGAACAGTGCTCATTGCTCATGTGTTCATCATGTAATGCAATATTTACTGCAAGGAATAATTCCAATGTTTTCTACACTTTACTGTAAACCAGGAATAAAAGCAGAGATTCCTTGAAGACTTCTGCTCACATCAAAACCCCAGCAATATTTAAGTATAAAAGAAACTGGAAAACTACATGAAATATTCCAATGCTATCACGAGCAAATAGAAGGAATGGGAAGTTGATGGAAAAAATTATTAGTGGAGACAGGGATTTTCCTGGAAAGAAGACATCTCAAAAAAGCTCCAGAAAGAAATAATTAATAAAGTTGAGGAGATGAATCTGGTAAGCCTACACGCCTTTGCCTTTATTTTTGCCACTGCAATCTCTGGAACTTGCTGCCCCAAGGTTTCCTTGTGATCCAGCATCTCAGCAGGATTCAAAACATCTGGGGACTCAGATAAATAATGAAAACATCCACAATTATATTACCTCAGGTGCAAAACTAGGAATTAAATCTCTGTGCTTCAGAGCATAAGTCAGCAAAATGACTAAGTTAGGAAGAAACTTTACCGTAAGCTCCAAGACAAAAAAAATGGACAGTCAGTGAAGACCAAGAAGGAGCTCGTTAGAGAATGTAGAGGGAGCAGTGATCTTGCAAAAGCAGGTAACTCAATAAGGACTACTGCTAGACACAGTTCCCAGTGGTTATAGAGCCATGGCTAACTCCTACATCCATCTTTTGCAGCTCCAGGACCTCCCTGACAGCTATTCTAAACAGTCTGGCTATATAGCTTTCTTGACACTGTATGCAAGTAGTAGGTCTTCACAGAAAACAGGAGTAATGGGTTGATACATGATCTCAAGACTGTGGACTCAATCACTGGGGACCAGCTGGGGCTCCCCTCGCTCCAAGTACTGAGACTTTAAGAGGATTTTGCTAAACACAACAAAGCTAAAGAGTGGGGAAGAAACAGGGGTTTCCCTTCCTTTCGTTTGGAGCTGATCACTTCAGTGTCAACATACCGTCTCTGGGTTAGAAGATAAGGAAATAGAGACTTCTTCCTCTTGATGATGTGCGCGCTTCAGTCTGGGCTGAGATTCTCTTTCCTGCCCAGTCTGGGGTCCCTCTGGCTGTGAGTGTCCCAGAGCCAATGTTTTCTTTCAGCATTTCATAATCATCCTCTCTTCTCTTCTGCAGGACTGAGTTCCTTATATACAATATGACATAGAGGTCGTTCCTCTTCCCTGCTGCCTCTGCCCTCCCTGCATGAATGACAGGCAGTTCCATTCCTCCCAAGAAAAAGGGGTTTGCAGTTTTTCTGTAAATCAAGCAACAGGATGTAATTGCACCTTCAGAGGAAGGCAGTGTTGCAACAGCCTCCTAGAGGGCTCTTGCTCCTTTCGCTGAAGCAGTTGAAAGGAGCTGATTATTCATTGGGCTGGTTTGTACCGGAAATGGCAACGATTTAATTAACAGAATGCATTGCTGCATTTATTTTTATTACTATTGTTACATTCATTCCTGGCCACTTACATTGAAATCATTAAAGAGATCTGTAGGCTTCTGTAAGTAGAAAAGAGAGGAAAAGTCAAGATTTTTGACTGCTGAAATGGAACTGCTTTCCATTAACCCAGCTTGGCAGAAACATGTAAATATGGTACCTTAAGATTTTTCCCAGGACATGGTTTAGAGGAAGTCTACCTTTCAAAATATTCTTCTGTAATATTTTATGTATATAGTGTAGTCATTTTGGGACAAAACTACCCCATGCACCAGTACAGTCTGGGGACTAATTGTGTTGAGACCAGCTCTGCAGAAAAGAACCTGGGCTTCCAGTGGACAGCAAGATGAACATAAGCCAGGAAGAGGCAATGAAGACCAACCACATACTGGGCTGCAATAGCAAGAATGTGGCCAGCAGGTGGAGGGACGTGATTATTCCCCTTTAGCTGGTACACATGAAGCCACATCTGGAACACTGTGTCCACTGTTGCAGTCCCCCATGCAAGACATGACAAGAAGCTCAAGAGGCGCATATGATGTACAAGGAGAGGCTGAGACAGTTAGGTTTGTTCAGCCTGGCAAAGAGGAGGCCAAATAGGGATCTAACTGGTGACTTCAGCTAACTACTGGGGGGGCTACAGAGACAACAGAGCCAGAGTCCTCTCAGAGGTGCACAGTGAAACAGTCACATTTGCATCAAAGAAAATCCTGACTTGCCATAAAGAAAAAAACGCTGCTTCTCACAAGGGTGGTTCAGCACCTGTCCTGAGAGGCTGGGAGGTCTTCCTCCTTGGAGATGTTCACATGTTGCCTGATCAAGGCCATGAGCAGCCTGATCTAGCTCTGGAGCTAGCTGTGCTGGGAGCAGGGTGTTGGACTAGAGACCTCCAGAGGTCCCCTCCCATCTAAATCTTTCTTTGAGTCTATGATTCTGTTCAGCCTTTGTCAGATGTCCGGTATGGACAGGAGCAGAACTGTGGGTGTACCTGAGGAGCTTTGCTGTCACAAACTGAAACTACTTGTGGAGTTTTGGCTCCTCCAAGGCCACTACTTGGGATTCTGTAGTGTCACAATTTTGAAATTAGGCAGAACTTAAATGCCACAGTCATATTTAAGTGTTTTTACTCTTTTTTAAACCTGTCATGTAACTCTTGGAATTAAAGCTGTGACAGTGGGGTCTGTCCTCTTTAGTCTCTCAATTCACTTCTTTAACTTTCAACTTTTAAAACTTTTTTTTTGTTTCAACTTTTTTCCATACACTTTTTTGTTTAAGATGCTGCAAACAATTCAGGGCACAGAATGCCCTTGAAGCATTTGCAAGACTGAATTCTGAATCTGGCTGGAATTTCTAGATGCTGTTGTGTAATAATGAATAAAACAACAACCCTGAAGCCTCTCTCTGTGGCATGTTGTCTCTGCAGCTGTAACAGGAGTAAAATCAAGGAGCTGGTTATTTTATAATTCCATCTAGCAAATTGGGTGGATTATAAGGGGAAGTAAATCTTTACAGTGAAGAGTCTGTTTTAGTCAAATGCTTTGCAGAGTAAGATTGCTCCCTCTAGCAAATTCTGTGAGAATATCAGAACACCAACTGATTAACTCATGTATGGTTTCTCTTTGTGTTATAAAATAAAATTCAGGGGTTTAGGTGCCATTTCTTCCTTTAATTTATATTTATTCTCTTCCCTAGCCCAAACCACAGGAGAAAATCTGCTACCTCAGCAACAATGCAAAAATAATTACAAGGAACTCTTCTGACAAGTCTGTTCCAACTCTCTCATCTTCAGATGGTCCTTTTCTGCTGCTGGATTGGAGGTGAACCTAGGTGAGTCAGCATGTATCCAGTAACCAATACCACATAGTCAGCAGTAATATGCACTAATTTTTTTTTTACCGTAGTGCCCAGCCTTACACTGAAATAAGTAAGGCAAATTATTGTTTCAGTTTGTGTGTGTGTAGATAAGCTGTCATTTATTAACATGCAACTTACCCCTTCCCGCAACATTTCAACACACGCCTACACATTACCTCCAAAACATGGCTCACCAAACAGGGGTGCGTTAGCTGGAGAGAGGTATGCATCCCAGTGCCAGAACACACAGCAACAAGACAAACAAGGAGCAGGAGAGGATGAGAATATGCATGTCAAAGTGAGTCCGTACTTCCTCCTCTAGCCCACACCTTTCAGGTTCCCAGCATTTTCATTGCATCAGCTTGCAGCCAAATTCATAATAGATTAATAAGAGCTGCACGTTAGCATCAGTGTTTGCATGCCTTGAGTCTGCAGCGTGTTAGAGAGATGTACCTTCTTTCTTGCTGCAGAGTTCAGCCCTGCTCTCCTCCCCCGCACACTAACTGTGTGATTTTTTTCGGTAAATGCCTGCAAGGCTTTGGGACTGGCCTGCCTTAGCCCGAATTTGTATAAAGAGTTTCTTGGAATCCAGCTACAGTTAATGAATCACATCATATCAGTTTCTATCAGCAATTGCAACATACTTCAGAGGATGTTCCTTGGTCTTAGAAAAAGGACCAGCGCTGGGCTTGCCTATCCACACCTGTGAATCGCCAGCTTGCTCCAAAAAGGCAAGAGAAACAATAAAGCTGCCCGGGAAGCATTACTGGGAAGCTCAGCGTAATCCGGAGCAATACGGACAAAAATGGAAATGGCTGAGACACATACCAAGAAGCCTGGAGGAGAGGAACAGCCAGTCCCAGTGACAGCCGAGGAAATGGCACTCTCAGCCCAGACAGCCCTGCGGCTCTGACATGACGGAGACACAAAACTTTTCAGCAGGCCGAAAATAATGTTCAAGGAACATGAAGTAACTAGCCAGTGGTAAAAGAGAAGAAAGAGGATAAGAAAGACTGCAGATCTTTGCATGCAAAAGCACGCTGATATCGATCCTCTGGAGATATCATACTGGTGTAGAAAGCAAAGATTTTGGCTTTAGCAGCTTCATTGATGTTCTGCTGCAGGTATGTTCACAAGCAGAAGCTACTTTGTTATTCAGAAATGTTATGGTGACATCTGATTAGAGAAATTAAGGCAGTTTTAAGGTAGATGATTGCTTGAATTGCATTTGGTGACTAATGACATGTAAGATTCACTCTAACGAAAATGTAACAGTGGCAATGTGAAAATAAATGTTAATATCATTTGAGAAAGTGCATTTGTGACTCCAGCAAGGCTGAATATGATCAGGATGTAGCTGGGCCGGGGGCTGGAAATGGCAGCATCTTGAATGAGAGTTTTTGATAGGTACTGGATCCCCGTTCTGTAGTCAACAGGAGTCAAGAAATGCTGCCTCCCACAGAGGCAAGACACTGACACAATTGTGCATAGCCTTTAGGAGAAGCAGTGTTTCCTTATTCCTGTAATGTTCAGAGCTTTCTGGGAACCGGGAACTGAAACTGGCCAAGGTGGTAACAGCAGGATGACTGGCATCAGTTTGCCCTGGTGAGAAAAAGCATCACCCTGCTCTTGTTGAGTTTCTGTGTTTGGCTTGATAAACACTGGCTGGGAACTCACTCTGGAAAAGATGCTGAACCATAAACCAACCAAAACCGAGTTTTGTAAAAAAGGATAGGCAGCCTGGCAGCTGACTTCTCCTCATAGTTTGTTAAAGGTGGGGCGTTTCTTTCACCTCATTGTACTTACTCATACTCTAACCCAGCCAAAGGCATTGTCTTGYATCTCTGCTAAGAAAATGGTTGCATATATCAGTTAATACCATCATAAACACACAAGCTTTTCCTAGTTAGAAAAAAATGAAGTTACTGAAAGAAAACTGTTTAGAACTAGAGAAAGGACAAATCTAAAAAGGGAAATCATAAAAGAGAGAATGAAAAGATTTAAACTGAAAACAGCAAGTGAAAATGAAAAAGACAGACAAACTGAAAATTAAGCTACAGGCCCTGGAAAAGATTAACTTGAACTCCTGTAGTTAAGACAAGAAAGAAGGTGTAGGTAGAAGGAAGGCTGACATCCTGAAGACAGATCTAAGTTTTCCTATCTGATTGAGAACTTGCTTCATGATTATTCTGGGATTTCAGCTTTCCTGGGCATCTGGTTGTTCCTGTGAAGTAATCAGTACAAATGTCCTCAGCCCTTCACAGCCCTTAGGGGCATCACCCTCCACTAATTCTGACAAACTTGAGGTGCCTGTTAGCTGCCCTTTTCAACTCTTCGTCTCACCATGTGACAGCCTGTCACATTAGGTCTCACATTGTGACCACTCCACCTCATCTACAACATCAGTCAAGTTCTCAACAAGATAATCCCATGAGACTAAAATGGCAGGACTCGATGACACAAAATGCTGTAGGGCAAGAGAACAAGCATGACATAGTCACATATCAGTAACTGAAAACACACAAGAGTGAAAAAATGCCAGTGCAATATCAAGGACCTTAGAAATATTGGGATGGGGAAGAGGAAGTTGGAGCTGGACTGCTGCGAGACCAAGAAGTGAGAAAGTCCACCCCAGTCATGTGAAAGGAGTACATACATGACACCAGGAGATGTTAATGGGGGCTGCAATCCCCTTCATCTCTACCCTGGAAGCCTTTCCCGGTTGTTCAAAATGAGCTACTGACCAGAGGAGATAACTGGAGAGCGCAACTCTTAATGTTATTGGAAGTTAGTTTCAGATTCATTTGGACAACTTTGTGGATGTCTCTGTAGATCTAATTAGAAGTTTGTTTTTTAACAGCCAGCTTATAACCTGCAGCCAGAGGGGCTCATCTGGAAAGGAACAGAGTAGCTGCATCCCTCATAGTCCTTGAAGGAGCTCAGCAGTGCTCAGCCCCTCTTAGGACTGGGATCACAGCACTCTGGGGCCTTGCTGAGAACCACCGGTGTTGACATCTGAAAAATCATGTATTTATTGCCTCCTTTTGTTCCCTGTGCAATGGTAAATGAGGCACTGTCCCACCTGAGCACTTCCTTAGGGTGGCAGTGGCTGAGACACTCCACCTGGGGACATAATTTGTTTTTGCTTAATTTGATCTGATGCAACTGCAGCTCCTGGGAGGAATGGCAGAAAAGCTTATTCTCTTCTGAAGTTTTCCACAGGAGACATCATCCCAAGCTGATGCTGCACACACTCCATCCCAAATGTACCCAGGCTACCACTCATTTCCTCGTCCTCCCAGCTCATGTTTGGCCACCTAGGTTAACGTTTTGCACCTATGTCACTTAGGAACCCAAGGCTCATTTTCAGGGTAGCGAGGCAAGTAACTATTAGACCAATATGTTTTTCCAAAGAAGCTTATTGCAGAAAGTGAACTCTGGCAACCAGCATCCCAGAGTGAATGAACAAACTCCAGATGAACTTGAGCTCATTTAGACAGAGGAACTGTGGTAGACAGTCAATATACGTGTGGTCAGAGAAAGCAGGTGGGCTGCAGAATCCATTCTAGCACTGAACTCTTGAGGTTGTTTCAAGCTATGTTTCAAGCAAGTTAGGTGGAGAAGGTGAAAGAAAAGAGCAATCTGTCACTAATGGTGCACAGAATCTAAGTTTTAGAAATGATATATAGCTGCTTGATGGACTGGATAGCAAGGGAGCAGATGCTCAGTCAAAGAGCCATCCAGCTCTTGCCTTCAGCATTCTTTAGCCTCATTTCTACTTGTTGCCTCACACAATGATGTACGCATTATCTACTTCTATTATTCTGTTTCTTGTGTTCACAACATCTCTATATACTTATCTAGCATAAAAGGAAAAACTAAAATGTCTCAGTGAGAATTCAGCAAACTATCCTAAACACAAAGCAAAGCAGTGCAGCACCACTGCAGAATAAAGGGTGAGTTGCAGTAAAATGACACTAGTGCAGGTGTCCATGAACACAGATTTACAGGAAATAATTTCAAGATAAGTGGATGCAAGAGAGACAGACTTTTAATAGCTTTTCTGCATGAGGACCTGTTAGAGATAGGGGAGAGATCTATCAGCCTGCAGGGATCCTTGTCTACAGATGTGTCATATATTTAATTTCTTCATTGTGCTCCATGGGTGACCAAAGCCCTTATCTGAAAGGAGATATCACATGGCACAACAAAATCATGAGCTGTATGGAGGAACAGGGGAAGAAGGGGACAATAGCCCTATTATTCTTCTGCTGAGCAGGCAAACTAGGCCAGTCAGCTTCACTGCCCATTTCCATCCAGTTTTGTTATTGGGACTCCCCTAGCACAAATAATTGGCAGGTGAGGTGACATTGAACCTTCACTGTAAATACAGGACAAAAAGAGTAGGCCCTTGTCACCTTCTGGGAGTCTCAGTGAAGATGTGGTAGTAACAGAGGACTTGTGCTCGGCCAGGCTCTCTGGAACTTTGTGTGGCACCTTGCATTACAGTGCTGACGAACACCCTTCGGCTGTCAGAGTCCTGAGCCCTGTCCCGGGCAGGGGACCGGTGGGCACACTTGCATTTAGCAAGAGACCATGCTCATGTTTACATGTTTGCTGACCAATACAGCAGAGCTAGGCCTTGAATGGGTGACCTAAAGCCTGATACCTCTGTTCTCCAAGCCTTATTTTCATGCATCTATTTGGTGCAAAGACTTGTATTTAGAAATAAACTGCTTGTTAGAGCACATGCTAGCTGAGAAGCGTATCTATGCCTATTCCTTTATATTCAAACACTGAGAAGAGCTTTCTCCATATTCAGTTTTAGCAACTTTCTTTTATTAGCAAAACCTAATTTTCCCTAATTAGGGAACATAGACTGAAGATCTTGCGACAGACTGAGCAACAAACAAAGCTAAGTACTCAGATGTTCTTTCAGGCTGATGAAATGTAATGAAACTGCATCAAGTGGATGTGATACCGAAATGCTCTCCAGCCCTACAGAAGCTCTTCAGTGAATCACAGAAACATAAGAAACTAGGCTGGAAGATCCAGCCTCCTGCTCAGAGCTGGAGTATCACTAACACCACATCACATCATCATGGCCTTGTCTAACTGAGTCTTGAAAGCCTCCAAGGTTGGAGACTCCTTCACCACTCTGGAGACCAGTTCCAGTGCTGTGCTGCCTCTTGGTGAGAAAGTTTTTCCTAATGTCCAACCAGAACCTCCCAAGCTGTGATTTACAGCCATTGACCACTACTGTTGATTTAATGGAGCTGTCATAAACCTCTGCTATTTGGGACTGGAAGGTGGGGGGAAGAGAGGGACAGGACAAGAAGGAGGAAAAACAAGATCAGTACATCAAGACCATGTTGGAAAACAGCCTGTTAGAAGAGTATAAAGAAGGAGTAGCCTTCTTTACTCTTTTTTGCATGAAGTCACAAGGTGAAAGAGTTGAAGGAGCAGAGAGGCAGTGAAGTCCAGACCTTCTTTGCAGAAAGCACCATGTAAATACAATGACTTCCTTTGAACTGCTGTGCTTGTTAGCCAGCAGTCTTTCTGTGCTGAGCAACTGCATTTGAACTGGCACTAAAATGAAAAGCAAGAAATCAACTGTCTTCTGTGGTATGGGGCAAGAGCTTGGCAGGCAGAGACTGTTGGCTATTGCATTGTTAATGGCTTGAGCTGAGCTGACTGTAGGTAGCTGTGTAGTGAAACCGAGTTCAGCCTTCAGTATATCCCCACTTCCAATTTGATTCCCATACAGATGGATGAAGAACCTACTGCAACTGAGTCTGTGCATGACAAATATCTTGTACTCCTGGGAGACACTGATAGAAAAGCTTTGTCTATAATTTTTCTTTTGTGTTTGCTTTTTTCCCCCCATAAGCTCTACGATCATCATATCTCTCTCATTCACTACTTTCAGTTCATAGTGGTTAGGTCTTCAGAATAACAGAGCAGTCAGTTCAAAGGGGCTGCAGATATGAAAGTTTGTCAATGAGATAAATGAAAGGAAAGTTGGGAATACATTTTTTTTGCTGTCATCAGAAGTGCACTAATGTAGACTGTTTTCGCTCTACTGAGGAACTGGACAAATGAAGATCATCCTACAACAGCTCTTACAGTCTCAAGAGGTGAGTAGTCAACTGGGAAAGATGATCCTAATTTACACTGTAACAGATACAGCCACACTCACCAGCCTCACGCACTTGAATACAACATTAGTTGTGATGAGGATGGGCCACCCATGTCTTTGAAGGATATGAAATTACAGAAATCTGTTAAATGCCAGCTGGAAATATGAGAAATGAAACTCTGCAAAGTTTGCATGTTATTAAAAACTGATTTTATTTGTTCTGGGCTTTGATGGGTAGAGCAGCCTTTTGTTGCCTGAAATTTAGAATAGTGTTAACGTCGCATAAGTTAGGTCACAGAGATAGGAGTCTTGATATGTGGCTCTCAACACTTCTGCTGGACACTAAAATCAGAAGATCATTGGAATTAAGTAGTGCATGTAATTGTATCTAACAATTAAACAATTTTTTTTTCAAGATGCTCCAAACCAAGGCTTTAACTTTTACCCAAGATGGAACAAAAATATCCGTACTTTCTCAAATCACTACTTGCCCTGGTCTGATTTTGGAAGCTCGATGACTATTCCCAGAAGCACCATTGCTTTCCCAGTGAACAGCCTTCCTACAAATTTTTAATTTCAGGAGGCGTTGTTCACATTAGACTTAACACTACCCATTTTATGTCAGAAGTTGAGGACTGTGGAGCAATGGAAATGCTGCATGGTGGGCAGAACACAAGTGCAAATTATGGCTCTACTTGTCAATTAGCTACATGTGCCATGGAAAGTAAAAAGGGCACAAGGCCACCCTGAAAACAAACAGCGAAGTCGCTGGGAAAAGAGATTTGTAAATGACTCACAACACCAGACCCTAGTCAAAACAAGAGTGATAAAACTGGGAGCAGACCAAGCCTGAGCACTGCTACTTGTCTTATGGGGTATTTCTTTAAAGAAGAAAACCTGGGGAAAAACGTGAATTTTGAAAACTCTGTTGCAGAGGAAGGTGAATACTCAGAATAGTGTGCTGACATCCAGGCGGATAAATGGACTAACATCTTTTTTCCACTACAGTGAGGAAGAAAAACCCAAAGCCTGAAAATTCAGATAATAAGCCAGAAGTAGAAATCTTTCCCTGTAGTCAGTTGAGTCTGTGATGTTTGATGTGTTGGCAGCATTAGGCAGGGATTCACACGTCTACCCAGAAACAATCATCTCCTCTGTTAGGATGAAATTTTTTGAGATTCACCTCAGTCCAAGAATGGCCTCGAAAGAKTATGTTACTTAGAAATGTAAACACAAGTTTTTTCTCTCCAATAAAACATAAAGCCAAACTGAGAATGACAACAATAGAACCGGTAAGTAAATCAACCACCACTGTAGAAAATATGTAGGATGTTCTTGAGGTCACAACTTGGCAGTGTTGTAATTAGCATTGCATTTAGATGGAGGATTTGGCTGTCTACASTTGTTTTATGTGAGTCCTAGTAGTGTTATATGTAGGGTTGTTGAAGGCAGCACCTTGTCTGTGGCAGCCTGTGCAGTTGGCCGTGTAAGTGTCCTTTGCGGGGACGTGTGTGTGTGTGTGTGTCTCTGGGTTACACGCCCAACCTCACTACTGGCTGAACCTGCAATCTGTGAAGCAGTGGCCATGTCCACCAGCCTTCAACAGAGAGACCCCAGCTGGGCTTCAGCAGCCAAGCAGGAGGAGTTGCCCGGGCTGAAGCCCGCCATACATCCCTTAACTATGCTTACACACTAAACTTGAAAAGTGAGTTGACCAAAAAGAAACTCTGGAACTGGTGTTTTCCCACAGAAAAACTAGCTTGTGCAACTTCATTGTTCATTRCTTTTACTTTATGTCCTTGTTCTGTGATACATTTTAACCCTTTGGTTCATTGTTGCTGATCAACGCTTACAGGAACTATCATGGGCTTTCTTGGAAGAGCATCTTGCATGTTGAAATCCCACAGATCAGCAGATACTATCTGAGTTCCCTTTTTCTTGCAGTTGTTGTAGGATGTTCTTCTACTTCTGCTCTGTCGAAAGCAATGAAAAAAATCCTGAAAAATTCCTTTCACAAAAAAAAAAAAAAAACCACCAAAAAAAGTGTAAAGCACCAAATTGAGGCCTAAGACCAGAATCACAGATTTACAGAAAAAGATAAGATGGGAAGGGACCRCTGGAGGCCTCTAGTCCAATCTCCTGCTGACAACAGGGCTGACTCCAAAGTTAGGTGGAGTTCCTCAAGGCCTTGTCCAGGTCAGTTCTGAACATAGAGTCACAGAATCATACAATGGTTTGGGTTTGAAAAGACCTTTAAAGATCATCTAGTCTAATCCCACTGCCATGGGCAGGGACATCTTTCAATAGATCAAGCTGCTCAAAGTCCCGTCCAACCTGACTTTGAACACTTCCAAACATGGGACATCCATAACTTCTCTGGGCAACCTGCTCCAGCGTCTCACCACCCCCATCATAAAAAATTTCTTCCATATGTCCCATCTAAATCTACTTCTCTTCCAGTTTAAAACCATTGCCCCTTGTCCTGGCACTACAGGCCATGGTAAAAAAGTCTCTCTCTGTCTTTCTCATAAACCCTCTTTATTTTTTTGAAAGACCCCAGTAAGATCTCTCCAGAGCCTTCTCTTCTCCAGGCTAAACAAACCCAACTCTTTCAGCTTTTGTTCATAGCAGAGGTGTTCCAGCCCTCTGACCATTTTCATGGCCCTCCTCTGGACCTGCTCTAACAGGGCTTTCTTGTACTGGGTGCCCCAGAGCTGGATGCAGTACTCCAGGTGGGGTCTCACCAGAGTGGAGTAGAGGGGCAGAATCACCTCCCTTGACCTGCTGGCCATGCTTCTTTCCATGCAGCCCAGGGTATGGTTGGCTTTGTGGGCTGCAAGCACACATTGCTGGGTCATGTCCAGTTTTTCATCCACCAGTATCCCCAAGTCCTTCTCCACACGGCTGCTCTCAGTCCATTCATTCCCCAGTCTGTACTGACCCTTGTGATTGCCCCGACCTCCAGGTGCAGGACCTTGCACTTGGCCTTGCTGAACTTCATGGGGTTCACATTGGGCCACTCCTCAAGCCTTTCAAGATCCCTCTGGATGGCATCCCTTCCCTSCAGTGTATCAACTGCACCACTCAGCTTGGTGTCATCTGCAGACTTGATGAGAGTGCACTCGATCCCACTGTCTCTGTCATTGATAAATATATTAAATAGTATCGGTCCCAGTATGGACCCTTGAGAGACACCATTTGTTACTGGTTTCCACTCGGATATTGAGCCATTGACTATAATTATTTGGAAGCGGCCATCCAGCCAGTTCCTCATCCGGCTAACAGTCCATCTGTCGAACCCATATCTCTCCAATTTAGTAGCAAGAATGTTGTGTCAAAGGCCTTACAGAAGTGCAGGTAGATGACATCTGTAGCTTTTCCCTTGTCCACTGATGCAGTTACTCCATCGTAGAAGGCCACTAGATTAGTCAGGCACAACTTGCCCTTGGTGAAGCCATGTTGGCTGTCTACTAATCACCTCCCTGTCTTCCATATGTTTTGACATGTCTTCCAGGACTATCTGCTCCATGATCTTACTGGGCACAGAGGTAAGGGTGACTGGTTGGTAGTTCCCAGGGTCCTTTTTACCCTTTTTAAAAATGGGAGTGATGTTTCCCTTTTTCCAGTCACTGGGGACTTCACCTGGCTGCCATGACTTTTCAAATATGGTGGATAGTGGCTTAGCAACTACATCAGCCAATTCCCTCAGGACCCTGGGATGCATCTCATCAGGTCCCATGGACTTGTGTATGTTCAGGTTCCTGAGGTGGTCTTTACCCTGATATTCTCCTACAATGGGAGGGACTTCATTCCCCCAGTCCCTGTCTTGAGTTTCAGGGGCTTGAGAGATGTGGGAAGAGAGAACTGAGGCAAAAAAATTGTTGAGTACCTCAGCCTTCTCCATGTCAGTTGTCACCAGTTCTCCTGTCTTATTTATCCGGTGGGGAAGGGTACGTTTTCTTTAATCTTCTTTTTCTGGCCAATGTACCTGTAAAAGCCCTTCTTATTATTCTTGCCAAATTCAGCTCCAGCTGTACCTTGGCTTTCCTGATCCCATCCCTTTGTGCTTGGAGCGTAGTTACATCAGTTAGGAACATGAAAAAACTCCCTCCAGCCCTGCTCAGCGTAGTTGTACCTCACACAGGGAAGGAATTTTGCCTCCCTAAGTTGCTGAGGGAGATGTTTTTGCTACACTCCTCTTACCATACGCTGTACCTCTCCTCGGGGGAGAGAAGAAGCTACATCTACCTAGCCTTTAGTACAGTAGGGAAGTTCTTAACTAAAATAATGCAGTGCTGTGGTGTGGACAACCCTCACACAAAGTCAGTGTTTACACGTGGGCTTTCACTGACTGTGCTAACCATAATCTCAGTATGTGTCACTCAACAATCATACCCTTCTGGTGTTTGCACAAGTCTTCATCCACTCATAATAATAATTGCCCTGACACAAGCTGTGATTTGGGAGGTTTGGACTGGACATTAAGAAAAGCTTTTTCACTAGGAGTCAGTGCAGCACTGGACTGGGTATGAGATAGTGGATGACTTCATCAATATTTTCAACACTTGGCTAGATAAAGTCACAGTGACCTGACGTGGTGTTGGGGATAGTCCCACTTGAAGCAGAATTTCTGAACAATGCTCCATTGATTTGATAACAAGGAAATCCATGAACAACTGATAAAAAACAAATTAATTCTTAGTTGTGCTTGCAGCTCCAGCTTCTCATGCAGAGGGTATCTTAATGTGCTTCCCATTCCAGCTGCTACTGTTCACTGGGAGCTATTTTCATCACCAATCCTTTATATTCCTGTCATATTCATTCACCATCAGGTGATAGCTTAATCTAATGGTATATTGAAGTTCAGACCATGTCTGATGCTTAACATCAATCCTTGACATCTTGTTAATCGCAATGACAATGCAATAGAGAGTTCTGCAGAAATTCTTGGTAAGTATAGCAGAGTTTTCTTCAAATACTGCAAGGAAGTATGAATTAAAAATACTGATAAAGAGCCAACCCTCGCCTCCCAATTCTTTTTCAGCTGCCCAGAAACACAGTGAAAAAAAAAAACACAACATAGAGGTAGTGAGTGCTATTATGTATTTTTTTAGGAAGCAGATATTCAGGTTATAGTCACCACAATCATCTGATACTGGCCAATGTAGTCTGCAATTAATAGCCCAGCTAAGGATTAATTATGTCAACTATGCAAATAAGGATATTCCTGAAATGTTTGGTTTACATTTTAACTTCTCTAACAAGGACTGTGAGAGAGCAGTAAAAATGAGTTTCTTGTATTAAGTCTTTCCCCTTTCTCTAAAACCCTCTTGCTGCTGGCAGGCTGCTGGCCCCAGGGCCAAAGCCACAAGGCTGTTGCACATGATGGCAACCAGTTCCTCAGGGCACACTGGTCCCAGCTTCATTGCCCACCTCTTTCCAATCAGGGCCATCATAGCAAAGTTCCCCCCCCACCCAAATGAAAGCCAAGCTTTGTTACTAGCAGTGACCACCCCCAAACCATACAAAGGAAGCCCATTTAGGGTCAGCTTGCGGCACCTACATCCTGTCTCTCTCCAGAGGATGACAGCAGAGGTCAAGCAACCCTGAAGAACTCTTCTCCCCTCCCTGGTTCAGACCATGCTGAGCTCCCTGCTATTTCCAGGCTTGAGCTCAGCAAGTTTTCCAAGGACTCCTGGCACGGCAGGATAAAGTAGTACTCTGCAGCAACAAAATCCAGACAATAGTCCCAGGTAATACCAAAAGAAAATACAGTGAGCAGTGCAAGAGGAGAAGAACCACTCCTGGCCACATGGCCCCTCCTGCCTTGCTGGAAATGTCCCTGGTGGCTGCCCAGGGGAAGGGGTCCAGCTTGGTGCCCGCAGCCCTGGGGACCCCGGCCAGGCTGGGAGGTAGTGCTGCGCCTGCTGAGGCTGTGCAAGGAACACTGTTTTCCCACTTTTCTCAGGAAAACCTGGGATTTCAAGGGTTGGGAAAGACTGACCTACCACAGCACTGGATTGCCTGTTGAAAATAAAATGTATTTATTTCGGCAAACAATGGAAAGTGTGTTATGTATGATTTGGCTAGCATACAACAGGAACAGTGCAAATTCGTGAGATAAGTAACTTTCAGTGTTAAATAATGGTGAACATACCTTGTACTAGCTGTAGATTGTTTTTCTTAAAGTTCTCTCTTTCATGGTGAGATATTTCCAGAGTAAAATTAAAATACTATGTGTATAAATAAATATGTCTATATTGACATATGTAATCATATATATCTATATGTATAGTAATAGATGTAGATGGTACTATTGTAGATGATAATCAAAAGCACCAATATTATTGTCTTAAAAACAGAAAGGAAGATCACAGTGTAGAACCCAGACACAGGGTGTAAATAGAGACCTATTAGTATAGTGTAAAAACAGATTAAAAGTCAAAACTTTAACACAGAAGCATGGGAAAACAAACAAACATCTTTGCAAACATTTTAATTTGCAGTAACTCCCAAATATTGCAAATGGTACTTTATACTGTCTGTTTTGAAACTAAATAATTGAATTTGGTTAGAGATGATGTTTCACACAATTGACAAGCAACAGTATTATTGTGCTAAACATGACTCCATTTTCCCTATTCATTCTGAAGTAAATACTTCATTAATAATTCTTTTTAATATTTTTCCTGTATCAACTGTTTCCATTTCTGTCCATGGAACATGAAAGCAGAGATTATCCTTCCCCAGCATATTTTTCTGTCTTTTTAAATTCCTGAACCACAGATCTTGTTTCGCCTCATTTCCCCATCCTCCTTTATTTTCTTCTCTACATGGGTACAAATTATCTCCTGCATCAAGTTATTGGTTCTCCCAAATGCCAGACATTGCTCTCAACAAAAAGAGCTTTTAGCAGTGGACTGAAGGATCTTTCTGAAAGATCTCATGATCATAGGATTCAAATTGATACTGACACAGAGGTCTTGAAGCAAAGTATGTCTTCTGTGGTCACACAAGTGACAGTACCTTAGGTGTGCTCTTGAGAACTCAGTCTGTATGTGATCGCTGTAATCTGTGACTGTGAAACAAGCACACTTTTCTGTGAATGCTATCTTCAATGGTGCTTCTCCAGAAAACTGCTGGACATCGTGAACAACGTACAATGATCACCAAGGGAAAACAGTTTACTGAGGTGTGATGAGTGTCATTACTTGATCACATGGTTTGAGTCATACTGGAACTCTTCTTCGCAGAAAACAGCATCCCATAAACTCTGCTGGAGTTTCTTCTGTAGTATGGGTGCTCAGGACTCAGCCCATCCTCTGTGTTTCAAGGGGCTTTGGTTTCACTCATTCTGCTCTGGGGTACCTGACCAAATACCAAGCACCGGAAAGATCATCTAATGAATTATTGAATTGAGTTCATCACACAATGAATTGCAGAATTAGCTATGCAAACATTGTTTTTCCTCATAAATATTATCTAACTGTCTTTTATCATTTATCACCAGGCAACTGCTTTACAGGATCATGCAACTAGAAGATGTTCTTCCTCTCTGCTGGTTTTGAAATTAACTAACAGGCATTCTGGACAATATTACAAAACCATCAGGAGAACAATTCCCAGAGTCAGCTTCCAGCCTTCCTTGCTTTATCAGCTGTTTAGAATCTTTCTGTTTCATGTTTTCACAAAATGTTTTATGTTATCACGTAAAACTTTCTTGAAAATCTGCATTAGCATAAAGTGAATTTTCACCACAAAAGCAACAAGAAATTATGGTGGGATTTTTTAACTTCTGTTTGCCTTTTTTGTTGAAAGAATATGAGACACTACTGGTGTCCACTCAGAGGAAACTGTCTGCACTAGCCCAACCACTGTGAGAAATATAAGGTAGGGAAAAGTTAGGGAGACCTATGAGACCTATGTCACTAGGTGGTCATCAGGGGTCTAAGACTGTCTTCATCCAGCTTTGAATACTGTGTGGGACAGAGCAGTATGTGGTGCTTTGACAGGGAAGCCATGGCTGGACTTGCATTAAAACCTCAGATATAACAGAGGCAGTGACATGCGATAGATGGCGTTCACCTGTAGCTGCTAGCGGGCATGGGGTCTGCTAGACCATATTTAAGAGGCATGGATTCTGCACAGGTCAAAATCTAATTGAATTATTCTGTTGAGCCTTGTTGTCTCTTCTCCTTCAGTCACCAGCTCTACAAGTCTCTCCTYCTGTCCTGCTAAGACCTATCTTTCTCTTTGTGTCCGTAGGCTTGTAGCAATTCTGAATTTTAAAATATGGGAAGTCATACTTATAAGGGTATGTGGAATATGAGAGCATCTGCTTCATTAAGTTTATCAGACCAAGACCTTTTTGGTTCAAAATGAGTCATAATGGTGTAATTTGCTAGAAAACTTCAAGCTGGACTAGCCGGCAAGTAGGAGGCCCAGGATCCGGGCAGGGATATTAGACAGGCAGAGGACTCATGCTGATATTCAAGGCATCCACGAGTGTGAGGATGCCTATGAGACAAGTGTGTGAGTGTGTGCATCGGTTCGCTGGCAAGCATCAAGCTGGACTAGCCAGTGAGTAGGAGACGCATATCTCTCAGTCAGAGAACCAAGATCCAGGCATGATATTGGACAGGCTGAGGGCTCATAGTGATATTTGAAGGACCTGTGAATGTGCTTGGGGGTCTAGAGAGTGAGGGTGTGTATGTTTTCACTAGTGGACTTCAATCTTGATCATCTGGAGAGGAGGAAGGGGACTTGGCTGTCTACACTTACATTTTATGTGAGTCCTGGTAGTGTTTTATGTGGGGTTGTTGAAGGCAGCACCTTGTCTGTGGCAGCCTGTGCAGTTGGCTGTGTAAGTGTCCTTTGCGGGGATGTGTGTGTGTGTGTGTGTGTCTCTGGGTTACACGCCCAACCTCACTACTGGCTGAACCTGCAATCTGTGAAGCAGTGGCCATGTCCACCAGCCTTCAACAGAGAGACCCCAGCTGGGCTTCAGCAGCCAAGCAGGAGGAGTTGCCCGGGCTGAAGCCCGCCATACATCCCTTAACTATGCTTACACACTAAACTTGAAAAGTGAGTTGACCAAAAAGAAACTCTGGAACTGGTGTTTTCCCACAGAAAAACTAGCTTGTGCAACTTCATTGTTCATTGCTTTTACTTTATGTCCTTGTTCTGTGATACATTTTAACCCTTTGGTTCATTGTTGCTGATCAACTGCTTACAGGAACTATCATGGGCTTTCTTGGAAGAGCATCTTGCATGTTGAAATCCCACAGATCAGCAGATACTATCTGAGTTCCCTTTTTCTTGCAGTTGTTGTAGGATGTTCTTCTACTTCTGCTCTGTCGGAAGCAGTAAAACAGCATCCTAAAAATTAGTTTCACTAAAAAAAAAAATTAGCAACAAAAAGCCCAAAACACCAAACTGAGGAGAGACAAACTGCAGAGACGAATTAACTGCTGAGTGCTAGGACAAAGCAAAGAAGCTCATTAGACCCACTTGAGTCAATGTCAGTATACATAAATCCAGATCAGGACAGCAGCAGACTGACATGGCTGAATAGGAGGGATGGACAAGGGGCATGGATCATCTTTATTTATAGCAAGATTGCTGAAGAATAATATGGGACAGGAAATATTAGGATTTGCCAGTCTTGGGTCTTAAGTAATGAGATTTAATGATCCTGCTAGCCAAGAGGATCATGGGATCATAAGATAATTCAGGTTGGAAGTGACTTCTGGATGCCATCAGGTCCAATCTGCTGCTCAAAACAGGGACAACTATGAGGTCAGATATGGTTGCTCAGGCCTTTATCCAGTCTGGTCTTGAAAACCCCCTGAGTATGGAGACTACCTAACTTCTCTGGGTAACGTGATCTAAACTTTTACTGACCTCATCATGAAAAAGTTTCTCATTATATCCATTGGAAACTCTCTTGTTCTCGTTTATGCCTGTCACTTTCTTATCCTCCCACCATGTGCCTCTCCGAAAAGCCTGGCTCCATCTTCTCAATAACCTCCGAGTAGGTATTGGAAAACTGCTATTAGGTCCCACCAAATCCTCTTCTCCAGGCTGAACAAGCCCAGCTCCCCAGCTTCTCCTCGCAGGGCAAGTGCTGCAGTCCCCTGACCTTCTCCATGGCCCTCTATTGAACTCACCCCAGTTTATCAACATCTTTTTGTACTAGGTGACCCAAAACTGGATGCAGTGTTCTAGATGCTGTCTAAGAAGCACTGAGTAGAGGGGGATAATCATTTCCCTCAATCCACTGGCTAGGCTCCTGGTAATACAGCCCAGGATGCTGTTGGACGCCTTTGCTGCCAGGGCAGACTTGGTTCACGTTCAGCTTGCTGCCTTCAAAGACCACCAGGTCTTTTTCAGCAGAGCTGCTCCCCAGACAGTCAGTCCCCGGCATGTGTCATTGCAAGGGGTTCTTCTTTCCCAGGTGCAGGACTTTGTATTTGTTCATGTCAAATTTCATAAGGATCCTGTCAGCCCATTCCACCAGCCTGTCTAGATCCCTTTGGATGGCAGCCCTCTTGTCGAGTGGTGTCATAGGCGAACTTGTTTAACAAGCACTCCATCACCTCCTCCAGGCTATGTCTTTCAGTCGTAAATATGTGGGGGCTGCAAGTCTCCATCTGAGGGCATGAGGAGAAGTGTCCTAGTGAATAAGCAACCAAAAATGTGATATCCATGGAGCTGGGAAAGGGCAGGCCACAAAGGGTAATGATCCTGTATGCCAAGAGCGGGGGGAGAATCTGCAAGAAACAGAATGTCAGTACTCTATTGTTCAGGCCCATGGGTGACCTATCCTTTTTATGCTAAAGAATCATTAATTAAAATGTCTGAACTATTTTAGTGGCAGGTGAGATCCTGCTGGTCTATGGAGTAACAAACATGAAGATCCAGGTGGCAATACACTAGCCTGGTGGAAGAGCACCATTTTATACTCTTCAAACCCGTCATTCATCCATAGTTATTAGGAACATGTAGGGAGTTCCTCCAACTGTCAGAATCATTAGTAATAAACCACCAGGGGAAAGGTATCTCAGCCACGAAATTCAAAAAGATACTTTTTTCCAGATGTTTTCTCTCAACACCTTCTTCCTCTAGGATAAAGGTTCCCTCTCTTGTGCAGCATATGTGCAAAGCTTCCAAAGATTTTAACACTAAAGCTAATGAAAAATAAGATTTACTAAGACTAGCATTTGAAAAATCCAATTGTTGAAAAGTGACAGCATTGTACAGATAAGATCCCACGTCACTTAGGTCTACATCCAAATGGAGTTAAGAGACCTAACACAAGATTTAGGTACAGTCTGTTGCCTCAGTCCAACAAACAGTTCACACAGCAGTCACCCTGTTCATGTGCCCACTTAAAGGCCAGTCTTTGTGCACACTTGTGTTCTTCTGACAAAGGGCCATCATGAGCTGCTGTGTCTACAGGGCACAGCACTGTGCGAAAGAAAGATACGAGCTTGGGTCCTAGAGTTGTGTATGCGTGCTGGTACAGTACAGTCGCTGTGCTAGGAGGGGCTGATTTACAACAGGGCTAATTAACTCCAATGCAGCCTTACACTGGCACGATACATCAATTCAGGCTCCAGAGCAGTTTTTTTATGCCATGTTGCACTGCCATGTAGAAGCAAACTCATTGGCACCACTGAGGCCAGATTCCCAAATTGTGTATGCCACTAGCCTGCAGGGCTCCCTTGGGTGAGCTATAAAAATGTCTCCGTTGGTATCTTAGCAGGGGAACTCTTCGACGTGTCTGGCCGGTAAAGCCTGTAAAGCACCCTGCAGATAACCTGTCCTCAGAAAGGTGGTAAAAAGAATTAATATTTCACAGAACAAGATCAGGCTGGTTTAGCTCACCACCAAATGTAAAAATTAGGCTCAAGGTCAGATCTTGTCTGCCAGGAAACCAGATGACAAGTAGGCATACCTGCTTACCTTATTTTGTAATATATGTAACTTTGTAATATATGTGCAGGATGCTAATAATCGGCTACTAAAAGATAGGATTTATCAAAAGCATTGCTCCCTTGCCACTGAGCTGGTTTTAATGCCAAGGTTCCACCTGCAGGCATAATGAGGTCTTCACACACTCACCATTTAATGACTAAAGCGTGGACAGAACACAGCACTGAAACGGCTGATCACTTGTTACTGTTCTCTAGCACCTTAAAATTTAATTTCAGTATTTAGATTATTTTCTTCTTGTTAAGCTGAAAAATTCATTTGTGAAGTATTTGTACCACTTTGGTTTGATTCATTTGCTGAACAAATGATATTTTCAGAAAGCCTCTTCTAAACGCAATTCTTTGGAATAATTTGCTTTCTGGAGCTGGTTCCTCGGACAATATTGGTTCCCAGCTCAACAGGTGACTACATGATGCATGATAACTGGAGCAATAGTACCTCCAATACATTTTTGGCAACAAGGTCAGATTTGACAACTTGAATGATCCCATCAGTTACAAGAGACAGTATTATGAAGTTGGAATAAACTACATTTTTCCACAACAAGTTTGGACAAATATTGATAAACTAGAGGGGTCTSAAGACCTGAGACAAGACAAAAGCTGGTCCAAAAAGCTCCTGAGAGGAGCAACATTCACACCAAAGCTTCCTATCTATCTGAAAAGAACTCAGGTTTCTCAGGCATCCCACTCTTGAATGAAGAGAGATTGCAGAGGACCAGGATCATAAGATATGATATTATATGATATTATATGATATATACCTTATATATTACATATTACATATTGCATTTTGCATATTATATAGTATATACAATATATTATATACAATATATTATATATCATATATCATACATATTATATGTTCTATGTTCTATGTTATATTATTTACACCCTTCACAGCAGGGTGCACTGCCTGTTGTGAACTGTGGTAATGGGGCCTCTGAAATTTTGGTGTGAATGTCACAGCAGAACTGTCCCATTGGCTTAGGAATGGGTGGAGGGTGAGCATAGGCTTTAGCTGGCTCACCCAGCCTCTCCCTGCACAGTGTGGGGAAACTAAGCAGGCTGAAAGATTGGCTGAAATGTGATATTTCTACAGGATGACATGTGGCCCATATTTTTATGAGGTGCATAAGGTTGTTTCTGCTGAAGTTGCTAGAAGAACCAAATGGATGGTGAAGCCTAATGACACATGTGGCATTTCTGGCCTTTTCTGTTGGCAGTGTGAACGTCCCCGTGGTACTCAGGAGGCCTGAGAAGGCTTGTGGTGTGGGTATAGAAGACACCACAGCCTGGGACACAATACTGAATCTAAAAATTGCAGTGTAAATGTATATAAACAGAAATAAATGCATAACTATCTGTATACGAAGTGTAGAGGGTCACAAATATAAGGGTACAGAAGGCCATGAGAACATCCTGTCCCTGTTTGTGTCCAGCAACCTGGCCAAACAATACCCTAGTAATTGAATCCTTCTACACAGGGGGAAATACACACACCCGTGCACTGATTTCTCCTGGAAAACCCTTCTCTGCCCCAGCTTTTTTTTCAGGACACCTCTGATCTCATTCTCCAAGGTGTTAACACCACAGACACCAGCACAGCAGCTATTCTCTTGATTTGCAGGTAGGTGTTCCTGTCAAGGTCAAGTGATAGCAAAAATGGGGAAAAAATGTGAAGAACATCCATACTGAGATTAAATTAAGTGCTCATGAAATTATCTGCCTTCTGAAGCAAATTATGTCCTTTTGTTGAAAACACGTAAGGCGGTGGCCAGAGCTTGAACAACATTCAGTCCTGCTGGCATGCCCATGGTTCTCCAGCTAAAATGGAGCCAGTAGGTAGCCAAAACATGTCTCTCATTATGTACCATAACCTGAAATGTCTTTGGTATTTATATTACACCATAGCTGAGCAAGAAGGGAGCCTGTAGGTAGGATAAAAGAGCTAATCTGAAGCAAGTGGGGGTTGTTGTTCACCAACAGCTACTGCTACTTAGCTCCACAGGTCCCCACAGGCATGCTGAAGAAAGTCTTTTCTCCCACAAAAGGAAGCTGTGTCCGTCTTTAAGCAAAAGGGTGAGAATACAGCATACCTCCTTTTTTTTAAGCAACTAGAATAGTAAATGAGAAATGTAGACTAATATTTGATACACATCTGTCTCGTCTCCTTCCCAGAACAACTGTTGGCCTTTCCTTAGAGCTTTTGTTTTCCTCTCAATCTCAACTCAATGCAATTCCTTTCACGTGGAGTCCTGTGGTGACATCTGAGTGACATGAGCAAGGTAGAGGTGACTGGATTCAGTTTTTCCATGTTTGTACAGATCTTCAGGCAGTCAGATATTTCAACATTGATTACAGTGAATTACATTGTGAATTACAATTCCTGGTTTTTGACAAATAAACTAGAACCCTTTGTAAAATCCTTTACTGTCTCTGTAGGCTGACACGTAGAAATATAAAGTTTAGAGAAATGAAAAGCTTATGCAATGGATTGCAAAGGTACATTTGATCACCTGGAACTAGTCTTTATTACTTTTTTTTTTTTCTGAAACACTTAGAAATGTGCTGAATGGCTCATAATACAGTAAGTTTTCATTCATGACTAAACAACATCGTCAAAATGCAAGGATGACCTCTTGATAGATGTTCTCTTTGCAACTGCTTTTACAGCCTCATCCTGTCTTTGCTGTTTCAGGGTTACTTTCCCATTAGGGACCACAGTAAGTCAGTTCTCATTCTACAAATGAGACCTGCAAATAGGTGATAGGGAAGTGGGGGAATTTGCACAACTTTACTTTCATTTATAGTTTTGTCATTTACTATGGCAAGATTTAGACTGAACTATATATAACATAGATTATCTTTTTTGTTGTCTTTGAAGTTTATCCTGTTATGTTGGCTGCCTAGTAATACAAATTTTCCCCAAACTAGACTGTTCATTTATTAAGATGATAAAGAAGTTCCATCCAGTTCTGGATGAGACTTCATCTTGATTGATCTTCATCTGTACACTACAGATAATTTCTGGATGAAACAGCTGGGTACATCTTCCTTCATCGTGAGCCACACAGACTCAGAAGTGAGATGAGAAGAATTGTAAAGGTCACAGTAAACCATAATAAAACCCTTCATGATATGTTAGCAGAGCTCAGATACTTCAGAGCAATGATTTCTCTCATCTCCTCCTGCAAACATGCAGAAATAATAAATGAACTTAGACTAATGATGTCTTGAATCCACAAATAGTCCCTAAGAGAATGTGACAAACATAAAAGGTAGAGGTTCAAAATAAATCCTCCTCTCTTTTTTATTATATTTTTAGCTCTTTCCCCTCAATTCAGGGTTTTGCACAGCACCATTGTAGTGACATCAAAGCAAACTTCAGATGAGCTTGCTTTACTCTCAGTAGCAGTCTAACCATACAGCACCAGAAACCCTATTCGAATTAGACCATATGGAATTTTGTGGCCACTACCTGCTGGCTAAAGAAATACCATTRTGTAAACCTTCATACTACACTCCATGTGTGATAAATGCTCAGTGTGTCCTAATTTCTTAATATAAAAAAATTTGATTATTCTGATAAATTTTGTACTTTACGGGTGGTAAGACCTCATGCCTATAGTTTTATATAGTACTCAAAGTTACCGAGAGAAACAGATTAGAGAACATTCGTGTTTTGTTATTAAATGGTTATTTTACAAAAGTTGTTTTATAGAAACTGTTTTTACAGATATTATCAACAGGAAAGTCTGAAATGGCTCCTCTGCTAATTCAAGATTTTCTTCTAAACATGTAACTTTTCACATCTTTCAAGATTCTTCCAATCAATTTTGCTTAGGAAATGCTAGGTTTTCCTCAGTTTTTCCAGAAATAATCTCCTTTTTTTTTGTCACTAAGCTGTAGTTCTGAATTTGGAAATTCAATGGATGTAGTTATCAACAAATAGCTACATCTGTACTGTGTCTGTCATTCTACCACTTCCTTGGGGAGGAAGACTTGTGCAACGGTCTGTACAGGAACGAACAAAGAAAGCTCGTGAAGAGTTTTGCCAGCATTTGGCATGTGGTTTCATCTTTTTTTACAGCTGAGGTCTCTCAAAGTTTTGATGCCCTAGGAAAGTTAATCTGAATGGTCCTCAGGGTGTGCAAAAGACACTCCAGGTCAAACAATTCTTTTGTTTAACAGGTTTTTGTAAGATGAACCATAGAGGACCATATCACAGCATCGTTTGAGCAAACAGGGAATGATCTTGCCCCTTCCTTGAGGAGATTGCAGATCACATGTGGACTATAGAGAGTTGCCCTGTCATTGGTCCCTAACAATGTTAATTTCATTAAGGATGAGGTATAGGGGCAATACTGGTATGAAGTGGTATCTTGCAGGAACAATACCTATGGTGCCCCTTTTCTGTGAACATCTGAAGTCTGGACCATTTGGGAGAGTAGAAGTCTTGCATGAGATGCATTTGATGGTTGTTGCCATTCCTGATCCAAAATTATTGTAAAGCACTGTAGCTTGCATGTGAAGTGGATTGACATTACAGCACAAGGATCCCAGCACTGGAATACATAAGCCTGCTTCTGGAAGTGGTCAGGTAACAAACTTGAACGGGAACCACAGCTTTAGAAAGCAAAGACTTTGAGGGAAGTATGAGAGTGAAGTCCAGTACTTTGTAAAAGACTTGCATCTGACTGCAAGTTGCAGCCATGGTGACCTGGTTAATGGACTGGACAGCGGGGCGCCCAAAATGTGTATGATAGAAGCTTTCTAGGCTTGAGGATTTCTTCAGTTAAGTGAACTGGCACGGTTACACAGAAGCCAAGGCAATTTTGTGGGATGCTGCTGGCCTGGGCGAAAGCTCCCTGGATTGCTCTTTGTAGTAATTTTTCCTTAGAGAGGGAGCACCATCTGCAGTTAAAACTCTATCCCAGCCAAAACCAGGACACTAAACACATTCCACAGCCATTTTTTTTTTATCTTCTCAATGAGATTTTCAATCCAGAGATTCTGGAGGAACAGCTAAAAGGCAGCTGGTTACATGGAGAAGTTAGCATGCAATAGGTCAGAGGCAAATGTAGAATATGCCAGTTGCTCTGAAAGACCTCCTCAGTTTGATGATATTAAATGTGAGCGTATTCCTGGGGTTTAAGAGAGGAGCCTAGAATAGGAACTGATTGTATACCACACCGTCCAGGAAAACCCTCCCTTGGGGAAGCACATTCTTGATGTCAAATGCATGATTGCCTACACCTCAATGGGAGAAGCTGAACATTTGACTCACACTCGTGTACTTGAACCTGACTCAGGCAAACCAGGGGCTCAGCTATCTCACATTATAAATGTGCACGCTTGCTTACAGCAGATTTATTGGCTAGTCTGTTATGGAAATATCTCTCTCTCCCCCTCCCTCTTTCTTCATAACTTCTCAGGAAAAACATCCAAGTGCAACCCCCCCAAATGTCTTCCGAATTTCTGACCCATTTAGGGTAAGAAATACATCTGAGACACATCACAGGTGCTATCCACAATTTAATTCCTGGTCAAGCCCTACTTTCAGAATTCCTGAAAAATTGTCTATCAGGGAAAGAAAATGTACCCTGAGTATTGTGAAAGGATCAGAGAAAATAGTAGTTGCATCAACTCATAACAAATTTCTCTGCCTCCCCTGAAAAGTTACCACATTTCTATTTGCATACAGTAGCTTTACTAATATTTGACTGCATAGAACAATTAATTGTTTAAAGCATTTGAGATCTAACAGGTGTGCACTGTTTCTTGCCTTTCTTTGTCCCTTTCCTTCTCATCAATGATTGCAACTTCTAAGTGAAATTTCACTGTAGGGTCACCAGTTAGGAGAACAGGTTGCTGCTAACCCAAGAAAAGCATAAGAAGATTGCAAATTGATTCTGTTAGGAGGTGAAATTGCRGGAGGGGTCTAGTATTTCATTGAAGTTATCTCATGTGCTTCTCTCAACACTGAGGTTGCTCAGCCATCCTTGCTTCCACAATGATTTCCACCACTTGCCCTCTCACACTCGCAGAATTGAGTCACACATCTAAACTCTTCAGAGTGTGCTCCGAGGAAACCAAAAATCATCCACCTAACTCCAACTTTTATGTAGTCTCTGAGCAGAGGAGTCTCTTGTTTCAGCTCTTTTCCACCCAACTTACTCCTTTTTAATACTCATTTTGAAGAGCAGCTGTTACACTCACTATTGCTGTAAAGGTTTTACCCTACCCCAAGCTTAATGGTATTTAGTATATGCAACCACAGAGAAATTAAAGAATTTTAGTTGTCTCTGAGTTGTCTCTTTCTCACTCCATCCTGTCGGTGGACAAGAAGTTGAACATGAGCTAATCATGCGATTGTGTGTTGGAGAAGGCCAGCTGCATACTGCACAGCATGAGGACAGGAGTAGCCAGCAGAGTAAGGGAAGAGTTTATTCCCATCATCTCTGCACTGATGAGGCCACATCTGGAATACTGCATCTGTTTCAGATGCCCCATTACGAAAGAAATATGAACAGTGGCGAGAGCCCCACACAGGCCACTGCACAGCACTGGAACATGCCATGTACCAGGAGAGGCTGAGGGACCTGGTTCTGTTCAGCCTGGAGAAGTCAAGGCTAATTGTTCTYAGAGGTGCACAGCAAAAGGACAACTGGCAATGGTCTTAACTGGCAACAGGGAAACTCTGACTGAAAATAAAGAAAAAAATTCTCACCCCGAGGGTTGTTCAGCCTTGGCAAAGAGGCCAGAGAAGCCTGGGGAATCTCCACCCTCAGAGTTGTTCAGAAATCACCTGGAGAAGGCCCTGAGTAACCTGATCATGTTTGGAGGTAGCTCTGCTGCGAACAAAGGCTTGGACTAGAGGTCCCTTCCAGCCTAAATCTTTCTGTCATTAACTCTAATAAAGATTAAAAAAGCCTTAGTCACTCTGTGGCAAATTTGATCCCTTGTTTAATTTTAATAAAAAAGTTTCATCATCATTTCAAGTCCTATGTACGATAACTTGGGGATTACTCTTTTGACCTTTATAAAGTCCATTTCCGCAACGTCAGTCTTCCCTCCCAATTCCTCCACAGGCTCTCACTTGCTATCTTACCAAATGTAATCCGCAGGGCTCCATTTAAGGGTCAAAGTCCATCTCCACCTTTACTTACTGCTCCTATTACTGAAAAACCTTCAAGAATCCTTTGCTAGATTTTTTGACCTGACACTTCCGCATTTGTTTATATTCTGTCACTTTGATCAAAAAAAAGCTCTGCAATAGCAGATACAAAGTTTCCGACACATCCCCATCCATATCCCTCCTTAAAATTTTCCTTTGCTGTGACACCTATGAGGAGTTTACAATATTTACTGCTGCAGTGCTGACACCAGCCTACAGCCCTGTTATGTGCCTCACTTAAATTCTCATATTTGGCTCTCGATCTCAGAAGTTTTGTAGGATTACACTCCTCTCCAGTGCATGGGTAGCTGTATCTATGACATGCCAAAGAGAGGTTTATAGACTTATAGAAACATTTAGGCTGGAAGGGACCTCTAAGGTTTTCTACTTCAAGCCCCTGCTCATGGCAGGATGGACATTTTGTGAAATCCATGTAAGATCTTTAAAACCTCCACAGCTTCTTCCAGCAATAATTCTAGTGTTTCTCTCTAGCGGGGAAACAGAGAACAGACTCCTTCCTTCCTCTTTTTGYGTTTGAAGACTGTTCTCAACTCTTCTTATTAACTCCTTCAGGCTAAGCAGTCTTAGCTTGGTCAACCATTCCTTAAAAATATGTTCATGTTTTTAAAAAGCCCTCAATATTTTTGCTGCGGTCTTCTTCAGACATATCCATCCTCTTTAGAAAGCAAAAATAATGCAAAATCAAGAATTCCCAAGGGAAGAGGAGGTGCACTAGACTGGCATTTAGTAGCTCAAAAGGGAGAGAAATGAAGAGAAACAATGACCATGGGGTTTTTGCATGTGTTGGAAAGGCATTTGTGTTGAAAAGGGAACCCAGTGATGTCTGGGAGCAAATTTCTTATAAACTAAAATGCTTGATAGAAGACTAGAACAAATAATTATGTCTAAATGGTATTGGGAGAAGTCATGATCCATCTTAATTCACAAGCTTTGATATACAGAAGTTTACCTAAAATGGAAATGAAAAAAATTTGGGTAGGAGTTTTCAGAAAGCTAGAGAATAGAGAGATTGTACAAGTGCTGGCTATAAAGCTAGGGGAGAGAAAGCAGTGCTGAAGAGAAAGGTTTGTTACCGTAGAACTATGAAAATGTTTCCTGCAAGGGGCTGAGGTAACAGGAAGTGTTGGGGAAGCGGCCACGACTGTGTCAGTGGGCGAGAAAAAGAGAACAATGGCTGCGGGAAGCTGCGGGGAGCTGATAGAGGCAGCAAGCCTCATCGCAGGTAACACAGCTTCAACTGGGCATTGCAGCCACAGACAGACCAGTCCTCAGCTGTGCGAAGTGTTAGTGCAAGAGAGGAAGGGCAACCAGGTGGCCTAGCAGCTGCTTCTCCAGAGGGAGAGACTGTGAGACAGTCACAGGTATTTGGGAATTAAGTATTGCGTGTTACCTTATTGATCTACCATTTTGGACTTCTCTTTTCTTCCTTTGATAATAATAGGGTTCAGTAAGCCAACTGTTTCATGCCTGCAAGCACAGGAAATTAGCTACCTGACTACCAGAAAGCTTTGTTGACTTTTCCCAAGTTTCCAGATAAGGTCTTGTGCTTATAGTAACCGCTTCAAAATCTTACCTGGACCTTGCTGGTCTTGGCAGAAGGGTTACATTTACAAGTGGCACAGGAAGGAAACAAAACATGTAAAAGAGCTAATGTAGATTACAGGAGACAGCTGAAGCTCTGCATAACAAGCCAATCAAACAGGTATTTGCAGACTTTTTTTTATTTGAATATATGTGACTGCCTCTGGTTTTTATCCAATAGGTATAAATACAATGAATAATTATATAGAATAAATGCAAGTGACAGAAATCTCTATCTCCCTCCCTCTGCCCCTCCCTCCTTCACCAAGTGTTTTCAACACTTGCTTAGACACAGCGAGAGTAGTTATAGAGTCTTTTGCAAGTAAATTAAACCTTTCTGAAGTTAAATATAGCCAGTTTCTGATGTCCCTGAAGAAAAATAAATCCCTTTAACTTGGTTTTGCCAGGTTAATAGTAGGTAACTCATTTGGCCATTTGTATCTTCTACTTAAAAGAAGGAGAAATAAGCCCAAAGCACCAATTTAAGAGCAGTTTCTACTCCCATTAAAAGCAAAAAGATTAACTGAATGCTTATATGTTACACCCTAAAATGCTACATTACAAAAAACTTCGTGTCTTAGTGTCAGAAACCAGGAAATGACATCAACAAGGATGTTCTTGCATCTTCATTTTTTTCCATTGTACATATGGAACCATTCCATAATCTTCAACTCCTTTCTTACATGTTTATTTTTTCCACCATGCTTCACTACATTCAGGTGCTGTCCACTCTATGCCTAATAAGCAGCTATAAAAGCATTATCCTTGTATCTTTTAATACCACAACCATAAGCCATCCAGCTTTAGCTGTAACAATGCTAAAGCTTTACCATAGACACACTTGGGTCTACACAGCCCTACACCTTAGTGTAGGGTAGATTTCCTCCTCAGTCACCCGTGGATAGCATAAAATCTTAAATGTTCATTTTGCTGATACTTGGAGCTTTAGAGACTCTTTTTGCTGATATACAGAATTTCTAAGTGTATTACTAGCTTGTTGTAATGGAACCACTGTAGATGTGAAAACAGTAATATGAAACTAAGATAACCTGACCTGAAACCAGGGCAAAGTTCACTGTATCGCTAAACTTACACATCCTAGAATCGTATAATCACAGAATGGTTTGGGCTGGAAGGGACCTTTAAAGATCATCTAGTCCAACCCCCCTGCCATGGGCAGGGACATCTTTCTAGATCAGGTTGCTGAAAGCCCCATCCAACCTGACCTTGAACACTTCCAGGCATGGGGCATCCACAACTTCTCTGGGCAACCTGCTCCAGTGCCTCACCACCCTCATCATAAAAAATTTCTTTCATATGTCCAATGTGACACCATTACATGCTAATTTAGCCAAGATTTGCCTCTGTCCTCCACAGTCATCTTGATCTCCTAATGCAACAACTCCCACTGATACTTTGACATTCAGCACTTGTCCCCAGGCAACAGTGAATTTCCAGCGTATTCCTGTCACTCATACCTCCTGAAAAATGGCACTGTTGATGGCTGTAAGGCTGTGAGTCCATCTTGCGCGTCCATTTCCACGAGCAGATGTGCTGCGTACAAGGTTCCCACTACAGTTCATCAGCCTCTCATCTGCTCTGTACTCTTGTTGGTCACTAACTCTGTTAGCATCTCCTGCTGTCAGTTCCTGAATGACCACAGGAGGAGAGGGAGCATAAAATGACAAGTAGACACCTGCCTTGCTGTCAGTGGTCATCTCTTAAACATGCAGGAGATTTTCCTCTGGTATATCTGTTTGTTGTGATTCCCTGTGGGGAAGAGCCTGGCTGGTAGGCTGTGGCTTCACTCATACCAAAAGGGAGTTTGTTCCCAGCCTTTTCAAAGGTCATTTCAAAGCCTTTTCAAAGACATTTGACTTGGTTTTGCTGCCTCATTTATCACTCCGTGGGATTTATGAGGTCTGGTAGTGCACATAAACAACAGCTCATTCCATCTCTGCTGCTGATAAGGACACTTCATGCTGCGTTGTCCTTAGGCCTGAGTATCACTGCAATGGGAACTGATATGCAGCAGCTCTAGATCGCTAAGCTGCTTTATTCCCTGCAGGTCCTCTTGCTCTGGGAGGGTGTCTCACAACAGCAGCCACTTAGCAGGTTTAGCTGTTTGAGTGCATCTGCCTATGGGGCGTAGACATCATACACATGCCAGGAGTTTGGGGGATTCGGATGAGTCTGTGCTGAGCTCCAGGGCTGACTGTGTTTAGCTAGATGAACTGCACCCCAGGAATATGTGGGACTGTGTGAACAGGAATAGGGCTTTGGGGCTGTACGAAAGACAAAGACAAGTTTGTTCCAAGAAAGGGAATTCCTTATAGGAATAACCTGCTGCAGCTGCGCTCATTTCACCATGTCACAATTATTTTCCTGGTGATCTGTACGGATCTCTGAAGGAAGGTGTTTCATTACTGCTTTTGTCAGCTTCATGCTCTACATTTTTTGAGATTTGATTTACAAGGATGGAGAATCTCATTTAAGCTTTGCCATAGTATTGCTATGATTAAACCAAAGTCAAATAAGGCACTGCCAAGAAACCACAACAGCATAAGGGGGAGGAATATTCTGACAAAGAAAACCAAGAAGAAATTAAAGGAAGAATCAGCAACCGAATTGAAGGTGGGATAGCTGTGTTGCTGGGTAAAGAGAAGATGTGTTTGAAGATGCATATGAAAAAAAAGAAGTTGCTGCAGCCCTGCTTCCTACAACGGGTTTTCAGTGTTGGACACATAGATTAAAAGCTGCTGTAATGTCAAGCTGGGGGAGTACCAGCACTGGATGAAATAAGCAGGACAGAAAGCAACAGTGAAAGCTTGCAAGTTTGCAAACAGCAAGTTTGAGAATTCTGTGTTTGAAAAACAGCTTGAGTTTCCCCAACTGAATGTTAAATCGTTCAGCCAAAAAAAAGAGATTAAGCTATGTGCAGCAGAATATCCTGTCGTCTTGTTTCCCTCTGCTCCTCTGATTCTGGGCTGCCTGGGCGATGGAGCTGCCACTACAGGTTAAGAGTTAGAGCTGCTCATTTGCACAGCTGATCCAAGGAGCTGCATCACAGCCCTGAAACAGTGAAACAGAGAAGCCTGGTGTTGATCATCTGCCTGGAGATATGGCCCCATAGTTTCTTCCACTGTGAGACACAGGCTATGGGTTACTGTCTCCTAGCTGATATATTGTTTGTGTGATTCCAAAGCTTTTAACCAGGATTTTGAAAGCTGCTATCTGCCCTCAAATGCATCGTTCTCCATGTGAATGTGAAATAATAACTGCCTGCATGTTGAAATGTATAAAAGAATTTACACCATCCTGATGTACTTCCTTTGCAGTAAGAGTTTCAAAACTGGTTCATAGGTTCCCCTCTGAACAAATGCGCCAGTGCCAAACCAGTAAGTGTTACCAAGGATGCCATTCTTTAACCTAGAATTGAAATCCTTCAGCAGGATCCTTCTCCTCTGGACAATGGGGCAGCCAAAAATTGTGTTGCTGTATATGCAGCTGCTGAAGCTTTGTGGAGTTTCTCCTCAGACTGCCTCCGAACTTGTGGAAATTAAAATTTGTACTGCCTTAAGCTCTGTACATGTTCACTTCTGAGAGCTAATTGCTCCTGTGGGGTCATCTGAGTATAGGTTGCTGTGCAAGCAGTTCTCATATGCCCAACAGCAATTTCTGGTGTAAGTAAGGGGAAAAAAGACCCAGGAAGTAAGAACAGTGATGTGTGTGTTACACAGCTTTGAAGAGAGGAGGAATATATTTTTGCAGTTAATGATTGTGCACAGGGATTTAAAGATTTCAGCTTTTATGCAATATTTTCTGAATGAAGTTTGGATCTAGAGTCTGTAAGTCATGCCAAATGTAATTCTTACTTTAAACACCACGGATTGAAAGACTGTCACCTGGTGTTCTGTCAGTGAAGAGTCATGATCCATCAATGCATCAAGCCCAGCCACGAGCTGAGAGCCAAGTCAGTGTGAGAAATTGTCTCCAGGAAAGTTTTCTGAAGAACCTGTTATATCATCAGCGATGCAACACGGCATTGTTACAAAATAAGACAAGTGGTTAATGTGTAATCACCACCCTGCTTCTGGGTAGACAAGATCTGACCTTAAGCCCAAGTTTTATATTCTGTGGTTATCCAAACATGCCTGAACTTGTTCTGTGGACATTTCTAGCCAAGCAGAGAAAAGTTCGGTTTGTTTATGTATCACCTCTTAGTTATACCCATGGTGTTCGAGCCTTCTTCTCTAGACATCTCCTTTTGGTATATCACAGGTTACAAGCCTTCCTTACGCAGCGTTCTGCTCAAATGTCCATTTGAACTTCACTGTGGGTTAGTAATAATCCCCTCTGTGGAAGTTTTTTACTGATTGTTCATTTTGGAAGCAGTCTTTTTACTCTGTATTAGTACCATGCCTAGTTTAACAGGGCTTGGAGCCTCCAGATACTGTTTATCCCTGTGTTGACAGGCAGATTGAGATGGCAATGCTCTAGTCTTTCCTGAGCAAGAGTGTCATACAGTACTTTTTTATAGGGATGCACATCACGTGAGAAGTACAGTAGGGAATGCCAGGGAGGGTGTTGTGTCCTTCTGAGATGCCTCTTAAAGCCTGCTGCAAGGGCGAGGGATGAGGATGATCAGAGAATATGATTTCAAGGGCACTGCTAGCTGAGCAGTGTAGAAATTGCCTGCTAGTCTGCAGTGCGCTGCACCCCAAGAGCAGCTAGACCCCCTACCCCAAAATAAAGAAAAACCCCTCTCTGGTGACCAGGAGAACCAGAGACAGACAGGAATATGAGCTGGTTAAAATCACAGAGTAACAGCAACTTTGGGAGGTAATGTAATCTTTTCTTTGCCCAAGAGAAATGGAGGGAAAACTCAGAGATAATTGTTATCTGATTCAGAGACATCCTGGCTGTAAATAAACTTTCAATTATATATGCCAAGAAAATGAGAGAATACCTTCCTTCTTCTTTAGGAAATGGCATTTTTCACAAAGGAAATATCATTAAGTGTATTTCCTAGGAAAGATAATTAGAGACATCCTAAATAATCTCTCTCCTATTAACAGTGACTATGTAATGTCATTATTATGCTGAGATGCTGAAAGGAGTCCCTCAGACATGACCAAGGCAATTCAATAGGACTTCCAAAATCATTTATTCCACAAATTGGTTTGGGCAGAAGATGACATTTGCCACTTGATTTGCCACTCCAAAAGGTATTAATATTGGAGAGTTACATTAATACAGGGAACAAAAACATAATGTCCATCGGTGTTTTGCAGCTTTGTTATATATTGCACAAAGCGCTGTGCTTGGGCCTTCTGCAAGAAGTCTAATGGTGACAATACAGAGCTCTGCACAGTCTAATTTACCTTATTGAGAAGGCTGAAAACACTGCATACTACATACCCACTGATAACATTGCTACAGCCCACAATTGAACACACCAGTGTTTGCTTTCCCCCTCCCAATACACCATCTCCTTTCTTTGGGCACAGCTGGCTTTATCTGGAGAGTGCTCAGTGTTTCCAAGTTATTTTGGCTTAGAGTAGGGAGAATGCTCCATGTTCTTTGAATTGAATTTTGAAATCCCATTAAAAGAAAATCTTTCGTGAATAGAGCAAGGAAACCTGAAATTGGCTGCAAAGCAGTAAGTAGTGTTCCAAAACATATGGAGCCTGAGCTATCACCATGGCATCTGCCCACATGAGCCTAACAGAGGAACACAAGTGGCTGATAGGTTAGCACAGCCTGCAGTGTTTGTTTCAAAATGGGAACAAAGCCCAGCAGATGATAACACAGCATGCTCTGGGCTTCATTTTTAGCTATAAATACAAGAAAATCGTGGCAAACAGGAGCTCAGCACAGAGCTAGATAAACATTGCAATGCGGAGCTGTGTGACAGCTGTCATAACACCTGGCTCGGAGAGTGCAGCTGCTGTTAGACAGTGGTAACACAGAACTGCAACTGTGTGCTCTCCAGGTAAACTTGTACATGGCAAAACAGTTCTTGAAACTGCTAGTGATCCCACATCTGCAAGAAGGCCTTGCATAGTTCATATTCCAAATGCAATTATTTTGAAGTTGACTCTGTCACGTAGCTTTTAATGTGCTGCTTTGGAGGTAAAGAGTAAACATACAGAGTGACAATCCTGCGGGAACGCTGAACAGTAGGTCATTCTCCAGGCTGCTCTGGGGCTTGCAAAACACTGAACTGCACATGCTTCAGCAACCCTTCTCCTGTTGCTTGCCACTTCTTGCAGCTTGCCTCTTCATCCTCCATTTGCCTCTTTGCCCTATGAAAGATCTAGTTTGTGTCCTGTGATGCCCATGGATTTGGTAAAGAACAAAGAAGGACCTGCTAGGATTCCTCGCATGCTTGTAGCAGTGATAACCCCTGGCACTGCTTGGTGTGTTGGAGGGCCCTGAGCCACCTGATCTAGCATTTAGGTCTGGCCTGTGGTAGAACATGCCACGTGGTGACTCTCAAGATTGTTACAATGGTAAAATGCCATTACAATGCAAAATTACAATGAAGGTAACTTTAGAAGAAAGGGATTTTCTTGTTCTGGTTGAAACACTGTGATTTCAAAATGATACCTCATCTCATACCAAGATAAAAAAGTTTAAAAAAATCAGACAGGGTTTCCTATTGTGATCAACCAATCAATCAATTCAAATTTATCAAAACTTTCTGTTTAATTATGTAATTGAGGGCAGTAGAAGACTATATCATTAGTATGATCAATGCCTTGAGATACAATCAACCTTGTGATAATTAAGTAAAGTCTCCTGTTGAGAGTTTGACCAGGATCACAGCAATACTCGGCATGCTCACCAACACTTTAAGTCTGTTTGAGTCAAGCCTGAACCCAATGTTACTGACAAATGAGAATAGAAGGAGATAAAACCTTTCAGGAGAGACCCATGAAAAATGTTTACAAGTGACTGCGTGAACTGTTCTCTGAATACATAGAGGTATCTCATCATGAAAGGGCAATATTTATCTATATTAAACCACAAACAATACATAAAATAGACCCATTGTTGCTTTCAATAGCTTCTTTAATGGCAACAATGCAAAATGGAATAGAAAAAATGACAGAGGCCATGGTAAAGCAAGAGCATTGTAAAACAAATTACAAAGCAAGTGATGCTGGTTATATACTCACATTTTGTTTATGCATCTAGCAACAGAAGCAACATGCAATGCTTTTACATTACATAGTACAGGACATAGGAATGCCAACTGCAGGTGCAGTAGGTTACACACCCCTGGCATGTCTCTTATCTTCGAGTCTCTTTCATTTGACCAAATGTGACAGTTCTTGCATTTGTGGGGATTATGGGGAGGGAGAACAGTGCAAGGCAGGATTGAGAAATACAGATCTGCAGTGCAGCATGCAAGAGAGCTCTCCCATTCAGTGTTTCTGTGACACAGGGGAAAAAAGCAATACAAGCATAGACAGAGATCTAGGTCTCATTTCTTGCTGGGCCTGAATCTTCCCACAGCATTGCAGGATTTGCAATCTAACAGCCACAGCTCCTGCCAGGGAGAAGGGGACGCAGAAATGAAAGCTTATCATTGAAACCGATTGCCGTGTAATTTGGAAGGTGTTCATGTTCTCGCGCAATGTAACGAAAACCACTTCCATCGCTGTGTTCACACAACAGCCAGACACCTCTCTGGACTTTGTGAGAAGACATGGTGTCATTGTCATGTCCCCTACTCAGATTGGTTGCTTCTTTTATCACCCTGCTCTTCCCTTCATATTGGACATGTTCATAGAGAGTGATCTGGGGATTGTGCAGATTTTCAGTGATCACCTGCAGAGAAGTGATCTTATCATTCATCTGTTGACCAACAAAGCTATGTTCTCCCTCCTCAAATACCAGTAACTGGCCTCTATAGTTGGCGTGCTCATAAGCCACCCAAGGCTGGCCAATTACTTTCACTGAGGAGACGCAATCATTCCAATCTACATCTTTTAGATTGGCAATGTCACTGGTGAATTCTCTGGAGTAACCCTGGAAGTTGGCATGCTCATAAACAATGATTTTTCCCATCTCAGTAGGACTTCTGTAGTTCAGATTTCATGCTGTAGGAGCTGGATGACAGCCTGCAGAAAAGGAAAACAGAAAATAAGCAATGCTTGTAAGAAGTCTTTTCGCACCAGACACAAAATGCTGGAGGGGGRGGAAAAAGGAAAAGTAAAACATTTTTAGCAGAGGATAAATATAGCAGCAGCTGGAAAAGACTGAGGGCATGACATAGAAATTTGAATTTGGAAGAAAAAAGTAAAATGAGATATGTACACCAAAACTGTCCAGTTTTACTTAGTTGTATATGTTGGTTTACGTATATGTGCGAGGGACATCTGAGCATTTAGTTTAACATCTTATTGGTATATCCTAAATAATAATGAAATAAAATTCGTAACTGGTGATAAATCTTGGAGTTGATAATTGACATTGCATTTGAGAATTATTTTAGAAATTGGTGTTCATTGTTTGGACTAGATTTCGTGATCCACGTAATATTACAGGTGAAGAAGTAGTGAGACATTCAATTAATTTCTAAATGAAAGTGCATTTTGTACTGTAAATAGGAAAAAAATCTATTCTGTTAAGGCCAGAACGGAACTTTTAGACTCACTGTAATACCTTATTTCTCTTTTTATCTGAAATTCTATTGAAATCAAGAGATTCCTGTTCTTGACATAAGCTGAGAAGCAATCAAGTTCAAAGCATCAGCTCTTTAAGTCAGACTAAATTTCAGGTTGTAAACATCTTTTTGTAGCACTGTTACAAATACTCATATCGAATTCCACACAAAGTTGTCTGGAATCAGATAAAGAACCACAGTATTTATTAGTAACAGCTGCAGGAACAGAAATGAGTGGCCAATTAAGATAACAGCCCCCTTTCTAAATCACATAACAGTCATCGAAGCCAAGTTTTAGATTTCAGGGCAAATATATCTGAGGGAAAGAAGCAGTTACTCTAGTTGATTCTGGGAAGGGATGGGAGAAGATCAGAGCTGCCCAAGATTAAAAGTCAGACTAAAATTGCAAGACCTGAGCAACATAATCAACATTAAAAAAACCCCTCACTTAAATCTCACTTTTTTAAAAAAAAATCTCACTATGTGATTAAAAACATTTAAGCATTTTTTCACAGTTATAAATAATTGAATTTATGAAGGCTGTGGCTACCCAAACTTTAATTTATTGGTTGATTGAGCACTAGCATAATGACCTTCTGCCTGTAGAAAAAGTAATAATAATAATAAGCCAGTTAATTTTGCTGACACAACGTTGTTTCAGTTAAGATGGTTGAGAGTGGTGTGAATCGAATTTAGTAGAAGATTATTCACGGACTGATATGATCTCTATAATACAACAAAGTTCATTTGCACACCCACACACTTTATATTCACAACAAAGCAGGATCGGGTGTCGGTCGGGGATATATTACTACATGGGTGTCTACTATTTGCTAGCAATAGAAATAAAGCAGCGCTGGTCACTCACCCAGTCAAAGATGAGGCTCTCAATCTCGAGGATTTACCTTGAGCGACGTCCCGTCTCAAGGGGAGAGTCCGTCCCACAGACCTGCTATGTTGATGGAGAAGTTTTCAAAAGTTATTTGGGGTCTTTCCCTTTTATACCCAATTTTGGATCGTGACTCATGGTCAAAGACTTTATTTTCCGGTTCGCACCCAGTTTTTTTGCCCAGCAACAGGTCTGAGGCCTGGCCGCCTTCACAGCAAACACACAGACATGTTGTTGGCAGTTGATACCAATACTGGACGAGGAGAAAGTCACATACTCCCTGTGGGTGGGTGTCAAAGCTGGTGTGTTGCTCAAAAGATAGAGCCTTAGTAGGGTCAGGGTGGGTGCACCTACCACACAAACATAAAGATCTTATGCCTAAGATTAATTTGTAAAATATTCTCACTTTCACCCCTTGGAATTTTGTAGCAATGGCTCACTCCACCCTCTCCTTTTGTAAGGTATGTTTATCTTGGAGCTGTTTTCTCATCACCTGAAAGTTGTGTTAAGTTTCTGCAAATACAGACATCAGATCCTCACATACATGTTGCAGCTGTCATCCCAACACTTAAACCTCTTTCTCTTCAACTGCATTTCACAGTAGTTGCCCAAGCAGCCATTGAAAGTTTTCATGTAAAAAGTGCGCATCTCACCTTGATGTCAGCTTCTCGGATGGGGAGAGCTGACGGCACTTCCTCCAGTCCGGTGCTGCTGTTTGCAAGAGGTGGCTCGCTTGCCTACATTTATAGCTTTCACAGAAGTCTTGTGAAACACCCCATTCAGCAGAACTGAGAAGTGGTCGGTATTACCCTCAGCGATCAAAAATCATTAACTGTTTTATTTCAGTTTTGATCTTTGTACAACCAGACATCTCGTTGCTTGGGTTCAAAAGTCCGTTGAACAGCGAGCATCTTGGTAAACCTTAGAGCTTTGATTCTTGTTTGTCTTTATTCTCCAGAAGCCAGCTGAATCACAGTAATAAAAACACATCAAAGTATTTTGTGACACACGGGCTGTAGAATTTTTTGCTTGCTGCAGTTTACACTTTTGCTTACCTGGGAAGCACATCTAATACACAACATTAGTTTTCCAAAGGGTTTCTATGTGAGCTATCCAGGTGACTGAGGTGGCATTTAAGTAGCCTTTTTTTAAATTCACTTTCCCCCTTCTCACCTRTGTAGCCATTTGAGCAGCCACAGGGATGCAGAGCTCGTAAAGCAGGGCAAGGAGGCTCTGGCAGAGCTGCAGTGGCAATATTTTTGCTTATTTTCATATTACAGGTTTACTCTGTAATATATTTTCAGACATGTTAATTGGCTAGCATGCTGTACTACAGTGGGAGGAAACAATGGGATCTTCATTAGATCAAGAGCAATCCAGATCCTGCAAATACCCACAGCAGTAAAAAGAAGAGACTTCCTTTAAAGGCTTATTTTGCCTTAGTGTCGTGGTTTAACCCTGGCCAGCACCTAAACACCATGCAGCCGCTCGCTCACCCCTCCCGCTCCGGTGGGATGGGGGAGAGAATCGGGAGGGCACGAGTAGGGAAACTCGCGGGTTGAGATAAAAACAGTTTAATAATTGAAATAAAACAAAGTAGAACAGTAATAATAACAGTGGTAACAACAACAACAACAATATACGAAGCAGGCGATGCACAATGCAATTGCTCACCACCCGCCCAAACCGACGCGTGCCCGATACGAGAGCCCATCCCGGGACCCAGAACCCACACACACACTTAAGTTTTTTACTGAGCATGACGTCGCATGGTATGGAATACCCCATTGGCCAGCTGGGGGGGGTCAACCACCCCGGCTATGCTCCCCCTGCCAGCTTCCCATGCACCTGGCAGGGCATGGGAGGCCAAAAAGTCCCCGGTGCAAGCACCACCCAGCAACAAACAAAACATCAATGGGCCATCAACGCTCCTATTATACCAAACCCAAAACACAGCACAACCCCCCAGCTACTGGGAAGAAAGTTAACTCTGTCCCAGCCAGAACCAGGACACTTAGCCATCTCCAAATTTTGAAATCAAGCAACAGTCTGATGAATGATAACAACTGTGTAAAAAAATGAACAAGCCGCACTGCCAGTGAAAGCAAATGAGCGACTGTTCAGCTTCACAGAAAGATACAGATGGGAAGGGACCTCTGGAGGTCTTGAGTCCAACCCCCCCTCCTCATACCTGGGCTGAATCTAAACCTACCTGGGGCTGCTCAGCGCCTTGCCCAGGTGACTCCTGAACATCTCCAAGGCTGGAAATTGCCCAGCCTCTCCAGGTGCTGAACCACCCTTGGAGGAAAGTGTTCCCTCCCTTACCACCAGACGTGAGAAAGCTTGCAACAAGGACTTAGAGGAGATTTAGTGGTTATTGGAGCAAGCAAATCAAATACCCACAAGCTCAGTAGCGATAGATCTCAAATATACCTTGGATATGGGCAGACTGGCTGGGCATTGGGTACAATCCTCTGAGAGGAACCAAGGAGGCAGGGGCTACAAGCCAGTTTTTCATACACCAGAACTCCCGAGAAAGAAAACACGTAGTTGTGCTTACAGCTACAGAGCAGATGCTGCTCTAGGCTGTCATCAAACATAATGACCTCAAGGGGCAACATTTGACCAGCAGTGCTTCTTTCAAGGTCACTGTTATAGCATGCCCTGCTGCAGGATGCTTCAGGGACCCCTGCTCTGTCAGGTAGGATGTTACTGGAGAAGATGGGGAGCTGGGAAGGCAGAGAGTTCACCCCTGACAAAACAGGCAGCCTGTACGCTAGCTCCAGCCAAATCCTCCTGCTGCATCTCGTTCACTGGTTCTTGGCTGAGCTTATGGTGTGTCAGATCACAGAACTAAGCTAGCACAAAAATACATGGGTTTTTTTCCACACGGTTCATTCTTTTGCTGCTCTGCAGAGGCTGGAAGCAGAGCAATTGAAATTTGCATTCTGGGGTTTGGAGGCGAGAAGCAGGACCTCACTTTCTAGCAGCAGCTAGATGTGAAATCAGCTTTTCTGTACTGCCAAATCGCACCTTTACGGCATGGTTTCTTGTGTTGCAGTGAGCTCACCCTACAGTTCAGTGCTGCTGGAAAGGGGAAGGCCCCATTCCACTCCTGACCATGGCGTCCACCATCTGGTAAGAGAAGGGAGAATGAGCACACCAATGGGAGGAATGTTTGGAAGAGGGACTAAAACAGCCTAGAATAGGATGGATTTGTGCTGCCGTTGAACAACATTCATTCTTCTTAGCTTGCTAGTATATTTTACTCATGAAATTATTTAGTTGTGTTTCTGAAAAAAAATATTTTTTATATATATATATATATATATAAAATGACATAATTCATCACAAACTAAACATTCCCATCTTTCTCAGCACCTGCACTCAGAGAAGCCCTTTGGACAAACGTGTGAGCCATGAAGGCAACACAAAGAGTGAGTCTGAGCGTGTCTCAACTGCGTTACAGAGTGATACCAGCAACACTGAACTGCTAAGTCCCCCACATCCTCTCTGCAGAGCACCAAAGTTGGCAGTGGGGCTTTTCTTGGCATTGAGGAAAATCGAAAGGTGATACACGATGGGATGTGTTGACACAAAAGCTTGGCAAAGGATCTCTGTATAAACACTCCCAAGCTCACAGAAAGAAGTGAGCTCCTGGTTGTAATGACCATCTTTCCTAGTGTTATTGGGATTGAAAACTAAATGGATTTCAATGTCGCTCATCTCATTTATATGGTGTTTTATGCACAAGGAAGTAAGCCACTGAACAAAGCAGAATACCACAGGGCAGGGCTAGGAGTTTGTGATTGGAAATATTTATGGCTTGAGGGGTTTTTTGTGTTTTGGGTTAGGTTTTTTTTCTTATGGGAAATTATGTTTCCCAGACTTCCTCCCACCCCCCTCCTGCAGAAGCAGCAGGATCTCAAAATCTGGAAAAGAAAGTGTGTGACGAAAGTGAAAAGAAAAAGAAGAAAACTCAAAGAGGAAAAGGATAAACCCCTCTTCCTCTATTGCACTCATCAGACAAAAAGCAAAAGAACGAGCATGACGAATTATGAACATGCAGAGTCTTTGAAAAGACTACAGAACTACATTATGCAAAAAACACTTGAACAAATGAAGACTTATTCTGATTTGGAGCAAAAATTACTAAAAGATTTTTACCTTTTTCATAAAACTGGTTTTCTTTTTTTTTTTTTTTTTTTTTTTTTTTTGCTTAATAGTGAGCTTTTTTTTTTTTTCTCCTGTAGAATCATTTCCAAATACATCAAGACTCTTATGTATTTATTTACTTTTATTTCCTCTGTGGTTGGCTTCAACATCATTGCACTGCCAGAGTCTATTTTCCACTAGATTGCAGGGTGATAAAACAATTTCACTTAAAGCTGTGGATGTCACATATGCACCCACTTCACAGTGCTGGAAAAGGTAAAATGGTAGAAAAATCAAATTAACAACAAACTCCTTCCCCCTCCAGATCCTCTTGTGTTCCCACCCTTCTCCACCACAGTGGATACCTTAGTTTGTATCTCAATAATTACTCATCTCTTTTTATTCCTTACTTTAAAATAAGGGGGTTAAAAAAAAAAAAAAAAGAAAATCACACATGAACTGCGTCTCCCCAGTTTCTGATTGCTATTTTGTCTGGTAGTTGTGGACTCAAGGCAGCAGGACACTGGTTTCTTTGTTTTGGAGGGGTGTTTGTGGTTGGAGGGGGTGGTTTTTTTGGGTTTTACTCTCTTAGCAGTTGTTAGGGCTGGTAAAGTAATTCTTCATCACAAAGATGGAGTTTCTTTCTCACTTTTGGCTCTAAGACTTCTGTTTCTCAAACAAAACAGCCCCCAAAAATGCAACATGGGAACATGCAACTGGACCACAGAACCCCAAGCTTGAACAGCCCACCCACCAATAAATGCATTCACTGCCAAACCCTTGAGGGGAAAAAAGATGCCTCCTTTTTTGCCTAGCATGTATCCCACACAAACTCCCCTTTTTTTCTTTTCTCTGTTTGCCACTGTGTTTGCTGCACTCCCCAATTGCCAGTGCTCAGTAAAGCGGACTGAACAACACTACTTTTTCAGCAAAGACTAAAAGAGGGACGATAGCACCCTATTGGATGAGTGCTGCATATCCACTCACGGCACTGGGAGTGAGCTCCACCAAAGATGTGCTGGAAAGAGAGGCACAGCAAATACACACTGACAAAAGTCTTATAAGTCCCACTTGACAAGACGCAGAAGCCAGAACGGAAAGGGAAGAGCTTTTCTAATTATTTCCTTCCCAAAGTCTCCCCTTCCCAGATAAAGGAAAAGGCAACAGACTGACTGTGAATAATTGTTTTAGTTCAAAATGTCAGAACCCCAACTGGGTTGCTTTCTGTCCTCGTGTTTAATAAATGTGCAAATGGGTTTCCATGGCATGGTTGCTAAGCTGGACTCCGCAAACACAAAGGCCTGGACTAATTAGATGCTTAGTACCGGGGGGGGGGGGGGGGGGGGGGGGGGGGGGAGCGGGGAGCAAGGAAGTGTCACAGACCCTCCAAAGGTCCTAGCTTCACAGCACCACATTTGGCTGGGAAACGCTCTCCAGCTCACAGAAGTCATACGTTTGGAAAATGCATCCAGCATTTTGTTCCTCTCATGTTTTATTAGCAGGTTGTGCTCCTAAACCCTCTAGTGGCCTCATCCAAGCAAGAGTGAGATAGACACTGACCTGTCCTCGGCTCAACACTAGATGTCACTTCTGCTTAAGAAATGCAACAGAGAAATTGAAAAGTTTCAAAAAAACCCTACCCATCCAGCATCAGATTTTCAGGGGATCTCTGTACCTACAACTCTTCCTAAAGTCATGGACAGTTACAGAGTTTTAAGGTTTCACGTCTCAAATCAGGCATCCAAAAGCATCAGAAAATACCAGATAATGCTTTGCCATACTAAGCATAATGGCAACCGGCAAAAGGTTTCTCTTCTTAGCTTTTGTGGGAGCAACGAAACACATGCCTACGTGTACAAGGGACTACCATATGGAGAAGCTGCCAGAGTCTGCTCTGACAAAGTAGTCTGTCTTGCTGGCCTCTCTGTTGCTGCTTTGCTGCTGCAGGTGGGAGAGCTGCTGTGCTGCTTTCAGTCCTTCCTCAGTAGCAGAACTTGCCTGCCAAAAGATTTCTGAGCATCAGGGACTGACTTAGAGGCATGGTGTTTGTGGTCAGGGCCCCAAGGCAGGGTAGGGCATGAAGGAAATACTGGCGATAATACAGTAAAAGTAGAAAAGATACAGAAGCTTGGGGTACAGAGGTAGGGAAAGGACTCCCCCTGGGGAGACATGGACTATACTAGAACCATATTATTTGCTATGTCTTACAGTACCAGAAGTAGGAGACCACGAAGGAAGAGGTAGCAGGCTTAAAACAAAAGAAAATACTCTGGATAGCTAAACACAGTTCTGTGCATCCACAAGACATTGTAGAGACCAAAGGCACCAGCTGGTTTAAAAACCAACAAGACACAGGCAGAGAATAAATTCACCAAAGGCTATTAAACAAGCATACTGCTGCAACTTCTGGCTCAGGCAGTCTTTAAAGCAACAGATTGCTAAAGAATATGAGAGTACCCACTATATGCTTGCCCTCACACTCTTTCCATGAACACCCACTTCAGGTCACCACCCCTAGAGCATTCCTTTAGAGAAGGATTGGTCTGAGCCCCTTCCAGACTGGAAAGTGGAAAGACTTCAGCACACACAGGCAAAAGAGGTAGGAGCCTGGGACCCAAAACAAGAGATCAGGGGGTTGTAACTCAAGAAAACCCAGGATCATAATGAGGTTCAGCAGCTCAAGGCGAGGAAACTGCAGTGGTAAAGCAGAGTATACAATGGCAGCACACCCACTTTCTTGACAAGTATGGAAGCTAATGAGAAGCACTGTGGCTAGAGGTACAAGGATCTCAAAGCACAAATTTTCATTCGCTGGTACCTCCCAGTTGGGTGTTGAGTAAGGCCAACACCAAGAGACAAGATTCTAAGACTTCTTGGGGCCTTAAGCAGCAAATAAACACTGAAGGAAGAAATACAGCAGCAACATAGCAAGAAGCGTGGGTGGAAGAACATGTACAGAACCATCCCCTTTGACCACACGCCCAGTGCCCTATGAAAACATCTAGTTTGTGTCTTGCGATGCCCATGGATTTGGTAAAGAACAAAGAAAGGCCTGCTAGGATCCCTCACATGCTTTTAGTGGTGATAGGCCCCACCACTGTTCTGTACTTTGGGGAAAAGTACAAGAGGAGAAAGTACAGAAAGTATAAAAATTGCAGAGCACAATCATTTATAAGGCCCTCAGCTACCTGATCTAGCATTCAAGTCAGGCCTGTTGTGAGCAGGGGGTTGGATTAGGGACCTCCAAACATCCCTCACTGCCTTACCTTTCTGTGAATCTAAAATGCTCAGTACCTGCTACCCACCCCCGCTGTACAACAGGGCTTGGCAACAGAAGATGTGGATGTGGCTGGAAATGCAAACTAGGATCAAGATACTTACAGAGCCCCAGTGCAAGCCTGGTTCAGAGGTGGCCAGAGACAGGGCTGCAGAGGGCAGGCAAAAGGTGTGAGCTGGAACCAGAATGCAGATACAATCAGCCAGCTGCTGTTCTCTGCACCAACACTCTTTTTCCAAAGACAATTCTTAACAGGACAAGGTTAGACATGGTCTGGACAGAGGCAGCTCAATCTTCACTCAGCCCTGGGAGACTAAATAGGCACTAGTGTCTAAGTGAAGATTTGGCCTCAGCAAAGGTAGCACAGATGCTGTAAGATGATTTAAGGTGGGAGGGAGGGAAGAAAGTGAGAACGATTTACAGGGAAAGAGAACAAATGATGACAGCCCACTCTAGCTGCAGGGACAGGAGGAGATGTGCGATAGGGAAGGACACCAAGCATAAAGTCAAGAGATTAAGCCAAATGGCAAGGGAAATTGAGATAACTAGGAGTCCAAGGAGAGGAGAAGCATTAATGGCATTTGAGGATGAGAAAAGGGAAGGCCAAGCAGTGATAACGTGAGTGTGAACACAGAGGAACGTGGTGCAGCAAAGAGGCAAAGGAAGTCGGCGGTGAGAGGGACAGCAGAGAACTGGGGAAGGGAGAACACCTGGACAGCAGGTGAGGAACAGCATAGGCACTAATGTTTTCTTTTGCTGAGCAGAGAAGAATCTGACAGAAGGATTGAGATCAGTAAAAACCAAAAGGCACATCTCTGACCAGGAGTGGTGTGTGTGAGCAGGACACAGCAGCGTTTCCCTTCCGTTTAGACAGCACAAACAGCACATTGTTTTGCATGCATTACAGCAATTTCAGAACAGTGCATGTAGGTTTCAGTGCCACAGGGCTGGATGGGAGACACAGGGGAAGCTAGAGCTCAGAAGACATACAGCAAGAACTATTCTCTGCACACGCTTTCTGCTCCCAATTGTTACAGTAGTGAGAGAAAAACAAGCCTGTGAGGTAAAGGTATGAAGAAACAGGTACCTGGTGGAAGAGGAAGGGTAAGTGCTCCCTGCCTAAGCCCCGGGTCTTGACTACTGCAGCAGTCATGTTCCTCAAAGAGGTGATGAAACGTAATACAACTTCCCTCACTGCAGATGGCAAGAAAATGAAAAAAGTGCTTCACTGACCCCTAAACCTAAGCAAGGAAAAAGAGAGAGCTTTTGGCACAGGGAAGCTCTTCTGCTGGCTCACAGAACCGAAGCCTGAGGCTACAGCAAAATGACGTCCTTTAAGCTTCATTTGCATATGAGCTATCAATAAAACAAAACCTGGGTTGAAAGGGGAGACAGAAACTGAGAGACACTATGATCTATCTTTTGAAAACCAGCAGGCTTATACCCCCAGAGATCTATACTACCCACTGCAAGCAGCTCCAACAGACGCACAGAGAAAGATGTCATTTTGGCAATTTTAATTCTCCCCCCTTTATTATACAAAATACTTTACAATTAAAAAACATTTTCCCCAATAGAATCATATACAGATATTTATAATTAACAAGATTCAGTTACACACAAGATGGGGAACTTCTGCACAAAGGAAAACAATGACAGATGATCAAGTGAGAATTAAGACTTGACCCGTTCCCCACCATATTCTGGGAGGGGAGGTTACATTTTAGACTTTTATTCTTATCATATTCCCTCAAGTCTGAACTCTGGGATCTCCTCTTACCCTGACAGGCTAAGGGCCTCCACCTGTGTCCCTAGCATAAGTACAATACTCTGCTCTTAAAAGGTTCATGAGGAGACATTGAGAAACTAGCATCTGGCTGTACCATGAAGTTACCAGTACCCAGAAAAGGGGACTGCAGCCCCCAGTTTTCCCTAGCAACCCACATATACACACATGCAAGCACATACATGAGGGAAGCATGCTCAAAACCCAGAATTTTTCACCCTTTCACCAAATGGCAATCCCACCCCACCAAAGCAACCTGCACTCGAGACGCATCCAGCTGGTAGTCTCTGCAGAACGGCTATCATAAGGTCTCATAGCCAAGCTGGGCATTACTGCAAATGCAGTCTGGTGAGAGGGCTGGATGTTGCTGTCTTCCCCACTTTGATCACCTGCCTACCAGCAGAGTGTCAGTCAGTCATGGAGGTGATAACATGAACCGCTCAGAGATGGTCAGGCCACAACAGACAGGTAGAGGAAGTTGGACGCTTCAGCGGGAGGTCCTTGAAAAAACAGTTGCCAACGATTTGCCCTACCAAAGCAAAGATATCTGTGAACCCTAGTGAACATTTTCTCTCTAAGGAAGGTCACTGCTGGGCTGGGCCAACCCTGCACTCACAGGGGAGCCCATCCCAGAGTCACTGCTGGAGGCCAAATGCCTGAAGCAGTGTGGGAAGATCATGGGCATCAGCTGCCCCATACAGGTCACTCTGCCCCAGCATGGAGAGGGCCATGCGGAGGGTGCTCCAGATGTTGTCAGACATAGCGCCTTGCTGCCCCCGCGGACCTCGGCTCTTCTGCTGCATGTGCAAAGCCTCTAAGAAGTGCTCCACAGCCTCACTGTCAACATGAGAACATACACATGCTTACTGGAGAAGATGGTACATCTCATACTCCCTCCCCCATTTGCTTCTAAAGTACTTCCCCTCCAAAACAGTTTCCTCCTCTTCACCAGATCCTGCCCTGCTCCAGAACCATCAGAGATCCCTCTTGTCCCTCTTAACAGAAACTGAAGTCCAGATGGCCCCTACTCCAACTGCATCTGCATGACACTTTGTTCTCAGAGCAGAGTCCACACGCTCACTCTGCTCTCCTATGCCAAGGGAAGGCTGCAGGCAGTGTGGCACTGCCCTAGTAACCTATCACAGTCTCTCTCCCACAAACACATGCACACTCATGGGTCACAGCACATCTGCCCATCCTATGCTCACCGGTGGGCACCTAAGTTGATGCAACTGATGCCCAAGTTGTAGCGAGAGCGGATGTATCCTGGCTGGAGCTCCAGTGCCCGACGATATGCGGCCACAGCTTCCTCACTCCGATTCCCATTGGCCAGGGTGGCACCAAGCTTGTTCCATAGAAGATGGTCCTGGAGGAGGGGACAGAGAGAAAGGGCTGAGATAAACTGGATCTTTTTAAGCTCCAAGCCAACCCTCCCTTCCCCATGTGTCTGTCTTATTCCTCCACTCCAAAAATGTACCTCTCACACAAGCAGCACCTCCACCCAAACCTTCACCCATAAACCTCCAGGTACTTCCAGCATCCACAGTCTGCTCTTTCTTACATTAGGGCGCACACTGAGTGCAGCACTGAAGCAATCCACAGCCTTCTCATACTCGCCACTAAGGTTGAAAAGGACACCCAGGCCACACTGAACATCAGGATCCACAGTCGAGGGGTTGCTGCGCACAGCTGCTAAGAACAGCTCTTTCACCTCCACGAACAGCGAGCTGGAAAAGCACAGAACAAGGATATTGGTGTACCGTGGAGAGAGCCGGCCTTTGGTTGCTCCCTCTGCTCCTGCCTGGACCAGTCCCAACCCTCCAAGAAGCCTTTCAGCTGAAGGCTGAAATTTGTAACCCTAACTCACTCAGACAGCAGGGAACCTAGGACACGCTTGGAAGGCCCCAGGCTTGTCCCTGAGACACTCTCCTCCAGTTCCTTCTCCAGCAGGTGCGCATAGTCTGGTTTATGGCGTAGCCAGTCCCGCAGGGTCTCACATGCCTGCTTCTGCAGCGACTCGTTGGTGAAGCTGACTGCTAAAGCCATAAGTGCCGTGAGGTTCCCAGGCTGCAGTTCCAAGCACCTGCAGGTCAAAGAAAGAAAAGTGAATACAGTATTAAATCAGTCTGGGAGACACCCAGATACAGGAGGTAAYACAATCAAGACAGAGCACACCATGCTAGCCATATGGTCCTTGTGGCACTATGCACTAGACAAAGAGCCATGCTCAGAAGCTCTTCTGCAACACTCACTGTCTGAGGGCACTGATTGCCAAAAGCTCCTGTTCATTCTCTGCTTGGGTGGTTCCCAGATATTGCCAGGCCTGGAGAAGATAAAGATGCACAAAGGTAGATGACTTCACATCCAGAGAAAAAGATCAACTGATAAACCACAGACACAGAGATTAAATCCACCATATTATCCCACACATTTTTAGAGTGAGACCAAATATATGCAAGTATACACATTAGCCACAGATATAAGTTTCTCTCGAAAGACATATAGACTTTAAGGCATGTAGGTCCCTCAAGGTCAATAAAACTGGCATTGTTATAGTGAGAAGAAGTGAATGTCTACCTGGAGATCTATTATAAAGCAACCGTTGGCAGTTTTACACTTTTAAGTCACAGAATCTCCACTTTTAACTTCTAACTGTGGTCAAACTGCAGAGGAAGAAGGGAAAAGCAGATCTCTTATTTCCGAAGAACAAAATGGCACAGCAGCAGTGCTAATAATGAGGAGACCCCCAAGGCAGACAGCTGTATATACTTGTGCAGTGGTCCACTAGCAAGTGATAATCTTGGGGAGTTGACCATCAGACATGAAAGTAGAAGCACTGAATCTTCAATCATCATGACACCAGTACATGAAAACCACTTCCATCTCCAGGCTGCTGACACAGGGAATATTTAATTAAGGCACTAAATCCAAAGTACCTGTTCACTTTATGTTGATAACCACACCCCTCGCTCAAAAATAGGCTAGATAGTTGGCGGGATTGTCAGCATGAAGTACCTGCTTTTTGAACGTAAGTCACAAAATGCAGTATCCACTGTCTCAAGGAAGGAAATTGTTTCATTAGAAAAGACCCAGACTGCACAAGCCACCACAAGCAAGAGGCAATCTACTGTCTCAAATCTCTAATGCCTCACATATAGCTAGCTGCAACTCAAGAAGAGCTGACCAGTGATAACTGCATAGTGTTCTGCAGGCAGAAGAGCTGCGATTCAAGATAAAGTTGTGATTTGGACCAAAGCAGCCATGACATTTCTTTCAGAGCAATTGTTCAAGTCTATTTGATCACTGTACCATTTGTGAAGTCTGGACTCTCTACTTTCTGCAGAGTAGAAGAATTCAGAATGTTTTCAATACAGCTAGCCAGAACTGGCCCAAGACTTCTTCCCCTAAGGTTTCAACTACCTCGCCATTATGCTGAACCTGCAGCCCACACTGCCTATGAGAAGAGAGTGCCAATTCTAAAGGAATACTAGCAACACCTTTTGACCACTTTAAAGCTAAAGTAGATCTCCAAAACCTCTGCTTACTTTTCACCTACTCCCAGGACCCTAGAAAGTTAGATGCCTGTATTCCCAGAAGCCAAGAACCTCTGTTCCGAGACATCACCCTCATCTAAGCCTCAGGATTAACAAATTAGGTATTTCCAATCCTATACAATTAGCAGGGCTTGAATCAGACACACTGAGAATTCAGCATCCCTGGGTCCTTGAGGCAGGCACTCCAGAAACAGACAGCATGGGTGTATTTGCATTCTTCCTCTTCCTCCTGAGAATATCCACAGTCTCACGTGCTCCAAAGATTTTACACAGCTCTGGGCCAGAGCCTTCGCACTTTTTGCAACTGACCTTAGTCATAAACCTCCTTGCCCACAGCCCTCCTGGGGATTCACATACATCAGCTTACATACCCAGAGCCACAGAAAAATGAGATGTTTTCATAGACCCTGCACAGCTCCTAACACTGAAGTGAGTTTTCTACACACACCCTGACACCTCACAAGGGAAGGATGCAAGCAGCAGGACACCTGGCCAAGGCCTGTTATCTCTGCTCTCACTCACCTCCATATGATCTGGCTTCTGTTGCACTGCAGCCTCAAAGAGCAGGACAGCATTGGGGAGGTCACCTTCCTCCAAGCGCTTCCGCCCCTCTTCAAATGCATCCGGGTGATCTCTCATGGGATTATCTTCCTCAAACTGGTAACCCTAGCAGGGAAGACAGACAGGGGCTAATGCTAGGAGACCGGCTAGGGAGAAAAGCACTCTCTACAGTACAGCACAGTCTAGTCTTGCTGCATCAGAAACACTCAAACTGCAGACCAGCCAGCACCTCATCATCCTCTCTGCTAGTTTGTAACAGATCAGAGAACAATAGCTCTTCTTCCTGCCTGCTCTGTGCTGAGAAAAATTCCCCCAAACCAGACCCGGAATAAGTTGCAACAGAGACTAAACATCTGGTGTGGGTCCTATCAGCTTGGGGGGTGGGGAGGGGGGGGCAGGGGGCGCGACAACACTTGCACTCACTGCAAAGAATCCCAGCATTAACTGGTATTTGGTGTTGGGACAAGCACTAGACAGCATCTGCAGATAAGCACAAGCGAAAACAGCATTTGTTTAACCCCTAGCTGATCTGGGATGAGGGTGCAAGTGACAGCAAAAGATCAGTGCGAGAAGGAATCCAAGCAGCATTTGGGGTCTGTGGAGCTCACCTGCGAGGCAGACATACTACCAGTCTCTTCAAGGCAGTCCATCACAGTGCTAAGGCTGAGACACCCTGTTCTCTATTACCTTGTCATATGATGAGGAGCTGAGGTCTTCATAATCAGAGAGCCAAGGGTGAGCCTCTGCATCTCTCTTGGCCATCTCCTCCCATTCTGCCTGGAGTTTGTCCCAGAAGTCCACATCTGACTGCAGGGAGAACAAAATGTGACTAGAGTACCTTAACCATAAACTGAGCTCTATAGACACCCCAGAGAACACCCTCTTAAATGTTTCTAGCCCTCTTCACAGCACGCAAAGGAGAGAGGTAACCCTACCACAGGCTCTCAGTTGGTACCCCAGCCCTCCTCCTCCATCAGCTTTACCTCCACAGCAGTCTTTGCCTGCTCAAATTCCGTATCAAGAGTTGACATGTTCCCAGATCGCGCAAATTGATCCACCCAGGCATCGGATGCCCCCTGGGAGTTTGGAAACAGAAACACACCTTTCTTTTTAGAATTTGGCAACCTCAGTGCACATCCCAAAACAGCAGGAGGGGCTGTGATGATCCCTCCTCCCCATCAGCAAGAACTGATGGGCTGTAAAGTGGAAAAGAGTTCATTTGGATATCCCCTTCCTCCCAGGTGCTACAGGAGATGAGAAAACTCACACTGCCCAAATACCTTCCCAGCTTCTGGCTAGACTCTGCTAAGAAGAGCCCAACAGCCCCTCCCTCACTTCCCCGAGCCTAGTCATTAGTAGAGCATTGCTGATAGTTGGACTTGCCATTCTCCCTCACTCCCAGACTGTGCAGTGTGGCAAAAAGCTTTCCTCCTTCAGAGCACATAGGGCTGGGGCTCCTACCTGCTGCTGTATAAACTCAGCTGCCCATTGCTCTGCCTGATCTTGGTCTCTGTGGGTCACCTGATTAGCTTCGATCGATACCCTCCCATCTCCGATCTGGCGGACAAACTTTAGGAACTGTGGCAGAGAAATGAAATAAGGGTGGAGCTGGGCAGATGCTTTGCCAACAAGCCCTCTGCCCATGCCCCCCTCCTTCACTAAGAGGACTTCTCTCTGCAAAGTGAGCACAAAAGGCCCAGAAAGGTGGGGAGGACAGGACTGCACCAGAGTCATGTGGTAGAGACAGATAATACCTAGAGTGGGTTGTAGGGTTCAACTTCTAGGAATCAGGGAAGAAATGAAAACACAGGACAGCAGGAGGCTTTATTCCTTTACTGTCTTCCCCCTTCTCAATTTCCCACACCCCTTATTCACACTAGATATCTGTCAGCCCCAGTCAGGGAATTCCTTACCTCAGAATTCTTGATTTTTGGATCGTCCACTTTAGAGAGGAAATCACTAACAGTTTTCTTAAGATCATCCTCAGGTTGATATTCCTCATACCTGTGTTCAGAGGCAGTAAAAGGGAAAGAGATAGTCTGATACCAGGCAACAGTGAACTCTTTCACTAACAACAGTCTACACAATGGACCAGACAACAGTATTGAGGGATATAACCCCTCCTCAAAGACTCTGGGGTTCTCCTAAGTGATTCAGTACCTTCATCCATCTCTAAAAATTCAAAATTACTACTAGGTTAACTGTGCAAGTGACTGACACAAACAGTAGCAGAATTAAACAATTACAGTGACAGCACAGTTCTGCAGAACAGTCTGGATTCCTTGGCAAGCTCATACACTATCAGACACTGCAAGTTTTAGCACTGCCAAAAACAAGGTCAGGTCATATATCTAGGAACAAAGAAAGTAGGTCATGCTCATGGAAGAGGAACAGTGTCTTGGAAAAGCAACAACTCTGCAGAGGATTGAGGGCTCATAGCAAGCACACAACTGAATATGTTGTCTGGCTTACAGCAGGATAGGACCAGTTCCAGGTGTTACCACTACATTCAGTCTTGGTGAAGTCTTTGGAACTGGTGGCAATAATTCAGGAATGTCCATATTTGCAGAAAGGTATCAGAAAAGGCAAGAGCCAGGAGGAAGGAGAATCCAAATATGCAAAATCTCTTTTAGGGAAAGATCTAAGAAGCCCAAATTGCTTGCTTGTGATTTGCTTCTTTAATTGAAAAACTTGACTGTAGTCAACAGGTACCTATACAGAGAAGATCCGTAGCAATAGACTGTTCTTTAATCTACCACACAAAAACACATGAAAATAATGTCTGGAAGGCTGAATCTAGAAATATGCAGAGGAAAGGCCGGATGTGGTTTGTCAGATAGGGAGAATAAAGTGATGAAAGTTTACAACTAGTAGAGCCTAGTACTTGAGATCTTTAAATCTAAAAAAGCATCTGTTGTGGAAAAAAGTTCTGCTTGATTAGGAGTTCCTGAACTCACTCCTGAAATCACTTTAAGGAGCTTTGCATTAGGCATGAGATTAAGTTAGCCTGCATGATCACAGTATCTCCCTGGAACTAGAAAACAGAAAAGCTAGGATCTCTTAAAAACTTCAGTCTCCAAGCATCATTTCCTCCTTTCTCTGAAACCAAAGGTTCTCCGAGAACATCAATCTAGGTTAAATGACTCAAAAGCATTCAGGCCATAGCAGATTTCTATCACCTATCCAAACTTCATCCACCCAAGTGCCTAGCAGCAATAACTAGTCTTGAGAAGACAGACTCACCATTTATCTGCCAAAGACTGGTCTTCCGATTCCCCAAGCCAGAGTTTCTCCTCTGACTGCTCTAGATATTCTTCTGCCCACTTGGCAGGAGACACAGACAGCGGATCTGCATAGGACATCAGGAAGAATGGGGAGAAGAGTAAGATAGACCATCACTCAGATTAACTTCAGATTTTGCTCTCTCCACTTTACATACAGTTAGCTAGCATACAGAGAAGACTCTTCAAAGAAAGATTGTTTACACTTGTTTCTTCTAACTTTGTTTATTCTGATCTAAAAATCAAGCCTTAGGTTCAGACTGTGTATTAATACAGATGCCACTGTGGTGCCAATAACCTTACTATTTTCTACTTGAATTTCACAACTTATTCATCTGCTCCATGTGGGATACTATGTAGGTCAAGAAAATTAGCAATGCATTACAAGTCTCTCGGAAGCAGTCTACAAAGCACTAGGTTTTCATCAGAACTTTCTCAAAGGCCTTTGTAAACGTTGATTGATATTCACAGAATTATAAAGAGTGAAGGTCAAAGAACTGGACACTCTACAGTGAGACCTGGCTCTCTACAGTGGCCACTCCTGGAGAAGAGAATAGCATCTATTTAAATCTTACTCATAACTTCCAGATTAGGTCATGGATGGTAACAGGACCCTATTCCAGCCCCAACTCTATACACAATGCAGGATGGCTTTTCAGATAAACTACTGGCTTGCTTGAAACAGAAAGCTTAACCTTTGGGCCAGAAACATTCACTTTGCACATTTCCAAGGTGCAACATCCCTTTACCTCCATGAAACTGACAAAAAGTATTTGGCCAAAGCACACTAAACAATATTTACCTTTGTACCAAAGGCAAACTATCCTTAAGAGAGGGAATTAGAGAACATGTAAGCAAGAAGCAGTGCCAGACCATATCCAGAATTTGCATCAGTTGAATCATAGTAATTTTTATAAAAGCACTTTCAATAGCCTGCTTCTCCTAAGTTCTCCGAGTAACCTAAGCTAAAAACAAAAGACCCTTACACCTGAATAAAAGCTTCCACACCACATTGTGAACAATTTGGCTAAGCCATCGCAAAGCAGCTTTTTTCTTCCCCCTGTTAAAGCTGCTAGAGTAAACACTGACTGCTGGGCCCAAAGCATTAGTCCAATTTCACATTCAGTAACTCTCCACTATACACAGGCAAGTGACTGGGCAACATCTTGACAGTAATTCCAAAAGGGACCCTTCACCTGTCACTTCAGCAATGAACTCCTGTGACCAGTCAGCCTCATTGTAATCTGAAGAGACATCACCAGCACTATCTGCTGCAGCCAAGAATTCCTGGGTCCAGTTTTCAGACAGTGCCAGGGCTGCCACACCTGGAGCTACAAGAAAAAAACAGAAGTGAGGATTGGAGGACTCAAAGGCATCATTTAAGTGTTCCAGGCTAGCCCCCATCACCTCCGATCTTTCCCTTTCTCTTTGTTGGAATAAAATCACAGAAAGATTCCACTTGGAAGGAATCTCCGGACGTTGCTAGTGCTCTCAGAGCAGGTTAACACTAAATCTAGAGACTAGGTTGCTCAGGGCATTCATCAGGTAACTTCTGAACTTGTCCCAGGCTGACAATTCCCCAGTCTCCCTAAACATCTGTTCCAGTACTGAACCACCGTCCAAGGGAAGAAATGTTTCCTTACATTTAGTCAGTTCCCCTTTCCGCAAATTGTGTCCATTGCCCCTTGTCCTTTTGCTGTGTATCGCTGCGAAGATCCTGGCCATGGTTGCTGATGACCACAACTAGACACTCCACCCCCAACCCCCCCCTGCCCCTTAGACTGCCAGGCTGAACAAACCCAGTTCCCTCAGCCTTTCCTCTTACACCATGTATTCCAGTCCCTGAACACCTTACTGATCTCCATTGGATTTGTTCCAGTATGTCAGTGTACTGGGAAGCCCAAATCTGGAAACAATACTCCAGATACAATCTCACAAGTGCTGAACAGATGGGAACCACCCTGCTAGGAGCTTAACCATAACACCAAGATCTTTTCCAGCTCTCCACCTACTCTAGCTCCCCTCACCTCGCTGAGGGGCCTGTCGGAAGCTTGACTGTTCAATCTCTTGCATCTCAGCCAACAGGTCATCCATCTTAAAGGTCTGGGGTGCACGGGACAGTAAAGGGGCATTCTGCTCTTGCAGGAACTCTCCAACCAGCTGCCAAAGACAGAGATGGATTACAAACATAGAAGATGACAGGCAGAGCCATGGAGCATAAGAGAAAGAAATGGGCTTGTCAGAAGGAAAGATTAATGTCAGGTAAGGGGAAAAATAGCAAACAGTGTTGATGAGAAAAGCAGTAAGGAGATGCATCAATCTGTTCTTACCTCATCTTCGGTGGCCACTCCCAGTGGTTTGGATACCTATAGGCAATAGCGGGCAATTATCCCAACAGCTTTGACGCCATACCCCTTTCCACACACACCCCGTAACCCAATTAGTTTACATCTTCCTCTTCCTTGAGCTTAGGCTGTCAGCATTTTCTTGCATTAGCTGCCTGCTTATGTGGAAGCTAAAGGAGCAGGAATACCTTGACTGATACTGTCCAACCCCCCTCCCACCACTTTCTGGGTTAGGGCCTGTGACAGTAAGGCATACAGCTCACCACAGCCACCAACATCCTCTGAGTGCCCATGAATGCAGCTTCCACAAACAGGCCCTCACCCCACAACCCTGCAGGACAAATCGGGTGACCCCATGGCCTCCTTCCCCAGAAAAAAAGCAACACTGCACCTATCTGCACCAACAGTTCCCCCACACTGCTCACCCCACACCCCCCTTCAGCCAGCACACCCCTATCCCGTGCTGACTGACCCAGTTACGGGCAGCCCCCGCATCCAGCCCCAGCTCAGCAAGCAGAGTGACTGGCAACACTCACGGCTGCAGCTCCGGGAGCCCCAGGGGGCCAGGTCAGCGGGCCCTGAAGTCCTTCCTGCCGCAAGGCTTTGTCCTGGGTGAAGTGGCCGGCCAGCTTCATGAGGGCGTTGGAGCCCCCGCACTCCGGTTCCACCAGCTCCCTCATGGCCATGGCGCCAGCCAGGGAGGGAGGGAAGGAGGGTCGGCGCCAAACCCCACGCGCCTGCACCTGGCCCCGGGGCGGCACAGACACCGGGTGAACGCCAGGCAGAGCGACCGGCTGCCGGGGGCGCCCGGCGCCGGGCCCCGTGCCCCGACCCAGCCGCCACCCGCCAGCTCTCCCTCCCCTGCGGGCCCGGGAGCCTGCGGGGGAAGGCCAGCCGCCCCCTCCGCCTGCCCGGGCGGGGAGGCCCCGAGTTCGGGCCAGAGCCCACACGGGTGGGGGCCGGGCTCAGATGCATGCCGCCACGGCGCCAGCTCCCCCGCCGGCTCCCAGCGCGGCCGAGCACAGCCGCTATGGCCAGGAAGAGCCTCCGCCCCCCGCCGCCCCGGGGAGCGGGCCCCCACGGGCCGGGAGCGGGACCCCCCCCCCGGCTCCCTCCGCCCTGCCCCAGCCCCCGCCCGCCGCCGGGCCGGCTGGGGAGAGGACACCCGCTCGTCAGGACGGCAAGGCCGCGGCCTCCCCAACGAGCCCCGCGCCCCCGCCCGYCCCTCCCGCCAGCCGCCCGGGCAGCGGGACCCCCACCCCAGCACTCCCCCCACCCCAGCGCGGGCGAAGAGGACAGCAGGGGACAGGGCAGCTCGGCGGGTCTCCCCCCACCCGGCACCGTACCTGGGGCTGCCGGGGCTCGCAGGGCTCACGGGGTGGGGGCGGGGCCAGCTCTTAAAGGGCCAGGCACCCGGCGAGCGCTCCACCAGCGCGCCTTAAAGGGCCAGAGTCCCGCGGGCCGCCAGCGCCCAGAGGACTGCCCCTGCCCGGCCCCGGCCCCGGCCCGGCCGCCCGGGACTCTCCCGCCGCCCGGGTCTCTCCCGCCGCCCGGCCTCCCTGCAGCAGGCGACATGCCGATGCAGCTGGAGCTGCGCCCGGGCGGCTTCAGCTCTTCAGGTGCAGCCAAGGAGGGCGGCGCTGGCGCTTCTCTGTGTCACCGCCGGGCGCCGTCCCCCCGGTCGCTGCACGGCCGCCGGCCTCGCCCCGCCCTTCTCCCGCAGCTCCTGGGCCGGTTCCCGAGCCCGGCTCTCCCGCGCTGGCCCAGCACCGGTGGCGGAGAGGATGGGCATGCCAGCACGGGCGTTGCCAGTCCCTGCTGCCCGCCGCTGGAGCGAAGCGGTGTGTATATGGTATGTACATACACTGCACAAATCTGCGTAATGGTATAATATATCATTAAAACGATGTCACAGAGTCAATAAATACGTTGCATAGATTTAGAGCAGCAGTTCTGCCGCGGTGTTGGTGTCCTCTTCACCGCTCATCTCGGTTGAACTGCAGACACGGGTAAGCGGTGTTTGCACCAAGGGTACCCGCAGCCCACCCTACAGCAGGCTACAGGTCCCTGGCCGGAGCGGAGAGTCGTTGTAAAGGCACGTAGAGAACAGGAAGTTCTCGTAGTACTTGTGAATAGCACACGTTCATCTGGCTGACGGACCTGCTATTTTGTTTTTTGCTTCGGGATCACTAAAATGTTGCAGCTGGCGGTAACAGGTTAAAACTAGCTAGCCAGTTCTGTGCTAGCAAGTAGTATGGCTCAACAGCAGCAAATCTTTAAAGTGATAGAGTTGGGGCTGGAAATCCAACATCCACACACGTGTTTGGGGAGCTTTACTTTGGATTATGTCTTCCCTGGTCCCGTGGACTGCACACCAATTAGTGGTTGAAATGCATGAGGTGTGCTCCTATGTATGGCACACCTACTAGCTTAGCACCACCTGAAAGGAATCTAGTTTGCACACCGAGACTGTTCTGCAGTACAAACCAAAGCCCAGCAAGCAGGGATTACTGGAAGATTCACTTTGAAAGCACACTTCAGACATCCATTCAGGCACTGATATGGAAGCGCCCCACATCTGGCAGGCAGCTGCATTAAGATGGCGACACTTGAAAAGACATTTATATAACCATTCTTACACATGGAGACTGAGGCTGCACACGCTATGTGACACTGGCACAACACATTCCACTCTCCCAGATGTCTGCCTTATGATATTGCTCCCTACTTGCCTGTAAATTGTAGTCATCCTAGGACTATGAGTGCACTAACCCAACCCTTCCAGAATGAAGCCCCCAGAATGACAAACAAGACTCACCTGCTACTACCAAGTGCCAATCCTGTATACGCTCAGTGTGATCAAGGGTTAGCAAGAGCACCTGAAGAGAGAGAGAGAGAGGGAGGAGGCTTTTGGGCAGAATCCTGAATTACTTTCAAGAACAGATGGSCAGTGCTGCTCCTAGGAAAAACAATAGACTGCACAAAGACATGGAGAAGGGGAGTGTAGTCATTGAGATAAGGCATGGGCAGAAATCCAAAAGCCATCAGAGACTGAGCAGTGAAGAAGTCAAGATGAAGCAGTTTTGATTTATAAACATTTGTATCAGGGTCTTTGGGTATGCCCATGACACTAGTCTATGATACCAGTCCAGCCTGGCCTACTGGTTTAGGTCAGGGACTCTGAAAGACTCCTCTGCAAAAAAGTCCCCACAGCCTCCCTTCTTCAGTCTGAGCAGCAAGAACAGGCCCCATAGGGAACGCACYCAGGGTCATCGCTGCTGCCTGCAGGGACAAGACACACTAAAGAAAAATGTATCCTCTCTTCTTTTCTCTTCCCCTGTTTCTCTTCTCCTGGGAAGACAGTTTCTTTTCCCTGGCTCTTGGCTGCCTTCAGGCTCACCAAGGCTCTTGCAAAGCAGCGCTCATCATTGAACCAGTTCCAACATCAAGCAATCCTTTGACCTACTGAAAATGTCATGGTATCTGTCCTGGTTCTGGCTGGGACAGAGTTAACTTTCTTCCCAGTAGCTGCGGGGGGGGGGG
>JAYKAV010000031.1:0-36700 GCA_035582835.1 Phoebastria nigripes
AGTAGCCAGCTGGTAGGCACCAGCTGTAATTCACATCACCAAGAGATCCTGCGATAGTGCTCGGGGCCCCACAGCTACTCCCCATTTCCCCTCCCTGCTGTGGCGAGCACCARCACCAGGCTCCACGGGCTGGGGGAAGACCCCTCCACCCCGCCCCCCTGCACGGTGCCCCTGAGAAGCCCCACTTCAGCTGGGCTCTACTTCCCAAGTGACGGGCAGGTCTGGCGCTGGCTGCCYCCCCRTACCGACGTACCTGGGTCCACAGGCCATCCGGGGGSGCTGTGCCACCTGTGCCAAGGCACTTCGTCCCTTGGGTGATTCCACCAGCACCACCCAACACCCCTYGCGCCTGCCAGGTGCCCCCCTGTTGCCACCAGCCCCCCATGGCTGTCCTGGCCCCTCCTTCCTTCTCCTGATCCCACAGGTTCCCAGAGGCTCCCAGTGGTTTCCCAGCTCCCCGTACCTGGGACTCCCACCGCCTCAGCCCCCCCTGCCCCCGGGGACCCCTGGGGACCCCTGACACCTCCAGAGCCCTCCTGTCCTGGCTTCCCTGGCTGCTTCCAGCTGCCGTGAGACACCAGTGCCCCGTTCCCAGGCACGTGCGCTCCCGCAATGGCTGCTCCCAGCCCATCGCACATTGCACAGGCCTTCACATGCCCGTGCCCTTCCACAAGGCCCCCAYGGCYRGGCCGGAGCATCAGGGGTGCCACRTCCCTGGCAGGCCAGAGGGCTGTGCCTGGGGAGGCACCATGGGCATGGGCGGGGTGGGGAGAGCTGAGCCAGTCATATGTGGGGGCTGTCACACCAGTGCACATGCAATGCCTGGGGACACTGCCTGTTCTAGCCACCTTAGCTCGAAAAATAGCCCATCACGGTGTTACATTATGGCTGTGACACCACAGCTGTGGCCATGAGTGGGCAGGAGATGGGGAGAGATCCTGCAGTTTTCCTGGCTTAGCCCATCTGTGACCACGCCAGGTCTTGAACCAGCAGTAGCCCAAAATTCATGTGATAGAAAAAACTGTGTCAGACAAGACAGTATCAGTACAGTGCGTTCTAGTGCATCCGTATAAAAAAAGTGGTGCTCCTGGAGCCTCTATGTGGGGAAAACAGCACCATAGTGTCCTTGCACCAGATACCTCAGGAAACCAGTTTTTACTCTTAAATCTTTGGCTGACTTTGAACAAATTGGAGTTTAATTGTAGAAGATGAGAAACCTTACAGAATTTTTAAGAAATCTATCCAAATTCRTTTCAACTGGGATATGTATTCATAATATAACCGAGGGATTACAAGTAGCTTTCACTCTATTTAGGCAGAATATAACTGGAAGCCTAGTTGTCTACCAGGCCATAACCCCTTACCCTATGCTACCTGGAATCTTTTGTGTGGTCCCTCTGTTGATCTTGATAAAATCCCCATTCTAACATTAAGTCAAGGCCAGAGATTAGGGTACAGAAACTGTCCTTCTGGATTTCTGCAAATCCCACAGTTAGTAAACACCCTTTTTCAGGAATGGGAAAACAATCCTCCAAAACATTTGTATTCTTACCTTCAACTTATGTAACCATTAAACAACCATGCAACAAACATAGCTAAAATACACCAATGTCTCTTAGGCAAATTCAATTTTACTGGCGTGGGAAAATTCAAGCCCACTACTACCTTGAAGTAGGTCAGGGACCTTGGAACTGTTTTGGGCTCAGTAGAAACTGCAGGAGCAACTCTGAATACCGTAGATCTTAAAGTTGTCTGGAAAAGTTAGTCAGGCTTGGACAACTTAGCAGCCAAACCATACAAAGGCACATGACAACTAAAGSTGCTTATCATTAGAACCATGTTAAAAAGCTCAGAGTAACTATCAAGCGTTTGCAAAAAGTGAAAAATATCCTAGAGGCTTTACAAACAACACTGCCTCTACTATTGCATGTACTAAAATGCAAATTTTTGCTGTTTCACAATAGGAGCAATAAGCACTATGGGTTAAATCTGAAAAGTTCTGCAGTTCTATCAAATTCATATTCTGAATGGTGTCCCCTATTTACAGAAATTATGTCCTCCATACATACATGCTCTGTACCCCAAGATACACTGGAACAACCTCTTTATGAATATGTACCTGTTCCCTTAGTCTTAAGAAACTGCATTCAGGGTCCTCAAAGTCTAGCTCACTGACTAACCAAATGAGAATCTTAGTGATTTTCCTGGATCACTGAAGAGTGCCAACAATGGGGACAAAAGAAATGGATGTGCCCCCAGTGAAACATCTTTCTAGATTCCTGTCCTTGACTGGAGTCACAGAGGCATCTCAGAATGCATGAACTGGATTTCCTTTCAGGTGAAACTAAATCATAACAAAGATAATGCTACAACTGCTAACAGGCATTCAGTTCATGGGACCAACTAGGGATAGTCCATGGTTAAAATGGTGCTGATGCATCGATTATCATCAGGTCCCCATAATCTGCTGTTTCACTCACTATTTAGTTCCATGTAATAGGTTCTGTTCCTGTTGGAGCATATTACTGGCTATTGTAGACATATCATAAGGGACCTTGATTTTCAGCTGACACTATCTTGAATCAAGAAACCAAGGACAAGACAACTGCTCCCGTAACCCTCTAAATTAAAAGTTGTAACCAAGTCAAGTAATAACTTTTTAGGATTTTCATTATTTGAACATCCCTTTAAAAAGCACAGACCATAATCTTGCAATCTGCTTTGCATAGAACAAGCTATTTTACTGCAATACATATAACTTGAAGTTTTATAAGCATCCACAGTGATTTCAAGGCAATTTCTTAGAGAAGCCTTGTACACTCTTAAGATAAGTTACATACAGTTTTCCTCAGTTACTGCAATGCACACATCCAAAAAAATGAAGTAAAAGATTGTTTTTAAGTTCTTGAGATGCAGTCTAGACAGTATGAAATTAACATTCATATCATCAGATGTAATTCATCAGAATACACATCTGAAGCTACTATAAAGCTTTTGGAAGGGATAAAGTGCTATGAATTTGTCTATCAGGAAATAGAGCAAGCTCTTATCAAAAGTAAGAATCATACARGGCAGAATTTATTCCCTACTAAGGTTTCTCCTTCCTTCTTTTGAACAGCTTTGTGAAGCTTGGGAATATGTCATGTACTGAGCCCCGGTACCTAAAAAATAAATCAACACTACCTGCTGTGATGTCTCTTAACTTGGCATCTGAACGTTCTAAGGCAGCGTAAGCTTACTGTTTGCATGACTAGCCTCTGATCTGTGGCTGGTAATCAGAAGTTAAGTGTTTGCAGGTGGCTATGTGGTTGTACCAGCTATTTTAGTTTTTTGATGACGAGTGATACCAAACATGTCAAATTGAATTAGGGCAAACTTAGTTTTTGTTTTCCTGTAATAGTGCTAATCAGATAAACATTATTTTCTTTTTAACACTAAACTCCCACATCCCTCTTTTTAAGTTATGCAATAAGCCCAAGGCAGTTTTAAGTGTCTTAATTTTGTCTGCAAAATAGTATGAGCAGTTATTAAAATAAAATCCAATTTAAATAAACATTCCACTGTCTTGAAAAGTAGGTGGAGCTCTGTCTTTCCCTACATGTTTTAGTATCTTTGAGACAGCAGGGGCCTTTGGAAGTCCACTGCTATAGTGAGTTCAGATTATTTATGATTTCTTAATCTGTTTGGCTAGCCCAAGTAAATGAGTTGTATGCTGAGGAGCTCCAGAAAGATTTGGAATCTTTACTGGGATCTGGTGGAGATCACACAGCTAAAATACAGTCTTTTAGCTCAGCATTAGACTGTTCATATTTTTTTTAAAAAAAGTGATCATTTTTTGAAGTCACAAAAAGTATCAATCCACAGATAAAATGCTGCTGACACATGTCTAGAACAACTACATTAGACTCATGGCACCCCCCCCCCCAAACCAAAACCAAAACCAATCCAACAACTTGTTTGATGAAAAATCCCTGCATCCACACAGTTTATATTTCTGCTTCTGACTGCTCTTCATGATAGCTCAGAAGTCAACACAATCTTCTACAGGCAGTAGTTGCAGGTAAGCAATGACAAAGTGCACAAATATGCAAGTGTTAAATCACATAGAAAGAAGGAACATTTAAGAATGTCAGCAATCAGATAACCTAACTAGTAGAAAGGTGGATAGAGTCAAGCGTTATAGCAAAACAAAGTCAAGTTTCTCTAAAGTCACTGCCTTCGTATCTTGAAGGATTTACCATGTTCTAGTTCATCACCTGACCTTTCTTATCCCTTTTATTTTGATGAATTTCTGGTATTTTAGAGCAACTGCTGAGATAAAAATGTCCTTGAAAATAAGTATGTATACTCTGAAAGGGCTTAGATTTTCTAGGTTAGATTTTGACACAGCAAAGGATAGTRAGGATAGACAGAATTTAAATACTACAGGACTCTTGTAGTCTGAGGCCCATAATAATATTCACCACAATACTTGTGAAAATGCTACTGCTTTTCCTAAGCGGCACAGTTGGGCTGACAGACTTGGCAGCATCTTATTGTAATGCTTCTGTACTAAATTCCATATCCTGGAATTAAACAAGGTTGAAATCCCCTGGTAAAATTACTGCCTACAAACATGTTCAAGGGGAACTAGCAAAGCAAATTTGGTGCTGGTTGAAGAAGTGCAATTCCATTGTTTGTTTTTTTATAGCAGCAGTGAAATTATGCATGTCAAACAGCACAAGAACAGGGCAGGCTCCTAAAAAAAAAGTGACTCTATTGAACGTAAGTCACAAATTGTAACTGCTAACTAGTATAAAAGCCAATAAAACAGGACAATAAAGAAAGACCTATTTTGTCTTCAGCATTATATGGGGGAAGAGAGAAAGCTCGTCATTCCAAAACCAAAGTCTATTCTGTGGATGCTGAGATTTGAGTTTCCCTTGGGACTCAGAGGGAAAGGAGGATATATTAGCGACATTGCATAGACTTTCAGCACCCTACAGAATACTGAAACATTCTTCCAGAGTGCAGATACCCTCTTACGGCAATGAGAGTGAAAGCTGAACATTTAAACTCCCTTGAACTCCCTTTAAACTCCCTTGTTAGACTGTGAAGGAGTAGTACTTTTTCTGCATTACATGGCACCTTAAAAAGTCTTCTGAAGTGAGGGAATCAACATCTATCCCCAAAAATTTGGTTGAGCAAAATAAAGCCACAGTACCAGAATTGTTTACAGACTGGATTACAGACTCAGGAACTGTTTGGGAGAAATGGCTGTCTTTGCTTCTGATTTGTTCCCTCATCAACTTTGAGTCAACCCACCCCTCTACTACCAACCCTCTGGACCAATCCTTTTCTGTAGGGAAAGAATAAAAAGAAAAAAGATGCAATCCCAAATTATTTTCTCTCACTCCTACACCAAAGAAAGCAAACAGATGAGCTTTACATCAACACTTAGTTTTGTGTGTCACCAACACTGCAGAGTTGCTCTGAAAGTGTATTTCCTGATGTTTGTAGAGCTACGCAGGAGCAAGCAGATATTAAGGCATAGCACCTTGGTCGGGAAGCACTGTATTTCAAGACACTTCCCTCTAGATTTTCAGAGATAACCAAGACATTTGAGTGCACTGAGGATTTTGTTTGAAATTATGAAAATAAACAAATGTATACTTCTTAATACTATTTGTTGACTGGGATAAAGGGTAGGGTATCCACATACTGAGTTCCAAGGAGAAGAAAAACCACAGAATAATTACCCACTGAATGAGAACTGTCCATGAAATGAATGAGTCAAGGATCTTGGGTTGTGGTGGGGAAAATCATACTGAAGAACTGATGACCATGACACTTATTTTAGCTTTCTTATTAGACAACCAAACTATAAACTACATTCTAATATAGGCAGTACTTAATCATTTCAATGATAAGAGTTGTGGTACAGAAGCACAGATGAACCCACATCTAAAAACATACAGCTGGAACAGAAAAAGTTTTAATGCTAATAAATTCTCTCCAGCTGAATGTAAAAAACGCATAATGAAATTAATATCTTTATCAATATTTTTATATTGATATCTATTTTAATATATATTTGATATATTTCTATTCAATATATTTCTAGTTCTATATATTTATATCAATTTTTATATTGATATCTTTAATATCTTTATCAATGATCTGGACGAGGGGATTGAGTGCACCCTCAGTAAGTTTGCAGACAACACCAAGTTGTGCGGGAGCGTTGATCTGCTTGAGGGTCGGAAGGCTCTACAGGGGGATCGGGACAGGCTGGATCGATGGGCCGAGGCCAATTGTATGAGGTTCAACAAGGCTAAGTGCCACGTCCTGGACTTGGGTCACAACAACCCCATGCAACGCTACAGGCTGGGGGAAGAGTGGCTGGAAAGCGGCCCGGCRGAAAAGGACCTGGGGGTGTTGGTTGAGAGCCGGCTGAATATGAGCCAGCAGTGTGCCCAGGTGGCCAAGAAGGCCAAGAGCATCCTGGCTGGTATCAGAAACAGTGTGGCCAGCAGGACTAGGGAAGTGATCGTCCCCCTGTACTCAGCACTAGCAAGACCGCACCTGGAATACTGTGTTCAGTTTTGGGCTCCTCACTACAAGAAGGACATTGAGGTGCTGGAGCGCGTCCAAAGAAGAGCAACAAAGCTGGTGAAGGGTCTAGAGCACAAGTCTTACGAGGAGCGGCTGAGGGAACTGGGGTTGTTTAGCCGGGAGAAATGGAGGCTGAGGGGAGACCCTATYGCTCTCTACAACTACCTGAAAGGAGGTTGTAACGAGGTGGCTGTCGGTCTCTTCTCCCAAGTAACAAGTGACAGGACGAGAGGAAACGGCCTCAAGTTGCGCCAGGGGAGGTTTAGATTGGATATTAGGACAAATTTCTTCACGGAAAGGGTTGTCAAGCATTGGAACAGGCTGCCCAGGGAAGCRGTTGAGTGACCATCCCTGGAGGTATTTAAAAGACCTGTAGATGTGGTGCCTAGGGACATGGTTTAGTGCTGGACTTGGCAGCGTTAGGTTTACGGTTGGAGTCGATGATCTTAAGGGTCTTTTCCAACCTAAATGATTCTACGATTCTGATCTATGGTGAGCAGCACAAGTTTCCTCATCTGAGATGCATCTATTCCTTTGCTTCAACAAGAAAATTCTACCTTTTGTTTTAAGTGAGCATTAGAAAACCATCTTTTCTATCTCATGAGCAAAAATAAATTTCTCTATTACCCTTTCAAGAATTTTTATTCTATACAGCAGAATTAAGGATAAAGAGCAGGAATGGGGAGGCAGAAGTTAATACTCTAAAAGATAAGTCTCTTGCAGGAAATCCGTATTTCTGCGTCAGTTTTCTTTTAAATCACAACAAATTTTAAAACAATGTTCAGAACACTGGGAAGCAACATCAACAGTGACGTTTCCCAGTTATTTGAACAGCAGGAGATGAGACCCTGAACTGAACAGTGTACTGCTGTAAGTATACTCATGAAAGTCACAGACTAGAAGACTAATACTGTTCAAAAGAAAAACAGGATACATGAGGTTTGTCTAGAATATATCCTTTATTATTTGGAGTCTGTGTAAATTTTAATACATGATTGAATTTCTACATCATTTTCTCTGTTTAAGCACATCCTGGTCTTTTCCAACAACCCAGTCAATTGCACCTTTATTATGTACAGTCAGTATTTATAAAATATTGCATACGCATCTATGAACTTAGAAAAATAACATGCAAGGGAAATTATTACCATGAAACTGATAAAAAAAAAGAGATAGTTAAAATAGTCAATCCCCTTTTAGTGTGTTATGGCTTTGCACCAAGTATCAGATGTCAAACAGTTTAAGATGCTTCTTGTTAAAGGCACTTACTGTTCTTCAAATACACTTTCAAATTTAGTACTATTGCATTAAGAAGTGAATCTCTGGGATCATACTTTCATAACACAGCAGAACAGTCAAAAAATGCAGCATTAAAAGGGAAAAAAAAGGGTTTTATGTTAAAATATGAAAATACTAAGAATTAAAACAAACTTTCAGGATTTGGTCCTTATAAAACAGGCAACAGCATTCAGGCAGTAGTGATTTGTTTTCTTAGATGCTAACAAAATAATATCCCCAAAAATGAACTCTTCCAGTTCCAGCGTATAGATATGTCTAAGTTGAGTAGCGTACCCTCTAACACCACCCCCAATAAAAATAGAGCTTTCCAAGACTAACTACTGCTCCACTTTGGCTGTGAAAGAAGAAACCTCAAAAGAGCATTATATATGCACATACTAGCAAGCCTACAATTCTGTGTCTCTGTATCTGGATGGCTGTCCGTAATACCCCTTCTTAGAGTGGTCTGATAGCTGCCGACGGTACTCCTCCTCCTCTTCCGCATCACTGCTATAACTGCCACGGTTCTCTAGGTAAGGTCTAACAGGAGGTTTCTGGGGTTCTGGAGGTCTGGAGCTAACACAGCAAGACAGGGAAAGAGAGAGAGATAAAGTTTACTTCCATTCTGAAAAGCTGAAAAATAATTATACTTAGTATTGGCTTTACGGCCATGTACAACCTAGAAAGGCATATGGAGCAAATGAAAGCCCTTCTAGCCCATAAACAATTGCATGGCCATGGTAAGCCTATCTGGAGAGGCATCTTATTTCCATCAAGCTGGAGCCTGATGTTCAGATTTGATCTACTGAACCTACCTGGAAGAATGCCAGATTTAAAATTATTAAACACCCCTGCACACACACCCCCACCCACCCAAGAGCTTTACAGCACTTCATTCCCTGAGCAGAGAGGTTTTCAGCCATTGCTGCTACCCCAACTGATATTTTCCTCAATTATTTTTGCACCAGATTCTTTCTATGAAAGCCTGCTTCTTCTTTTACATCCCCAGTTTCCTGTCTCAAAGTCTGATGACTTCTTATGTGACATTTCTTAAATTGATAGCCTTCTCTCCTCACTCAAGGCTCTCACTAGGGCTCTTATCCTTAGAAGTGGGCAGAAATAACCCACACATTTGCTTTTTATACACTGTGGTGCCACCCATTTAATGTGACACTAAGCAGGTATACAGAAATAAAATCTGCCAAGGAAGGGCATTTCCTCAGTTTCAAAAGCTATGATTTTTGCAGTCCCACATTGTACAAAAACAAGATGTTATCCTCCTTCCATATTGCCCCAGTGCTTAAACACTCCCTCTAGGCCAATCATTAACATTCCTGTAAAAAGGCAACAGCACTGATTTCTGTGTGTAAGCAAACACTCTGCATATGTGGTTAAAGATTACTTTTCACTACTTCTAAAAAGCTTCCAAGGCTATATAAAAAAGTATGCTTTTCTGAACCCACCAAGAAAACCTGAAAATAATCACTTCATGTTTTCCATTTTTGCATTCTAGATTATATACTATGACATCAAAGGATTTGATTCACTAGGAAAAAAAGTCCCATTTCTATTGACTGTTATTAAGAGGCAAGAAAAACTTAAAGTCCTGCAGAGCAGAAAACAAAATCCATCAGTTAGCTCTTGCATAGGTGACTGCTCAAGTCATAGAAATATGCAGTGTGTAGGGTAAGATGATACAATGGTCAACCAGTCCAGAACGCATTGAATTTTAATGAAAGACTATTACTTTCATGAGACTTGATGGGTGACCTCAGGCAAGTTTCATCCTCAGTTTCCCTACCCACACAATACATCTATAACTGAATAAGCATTTAAGTAGTTAAGTGTTATTTAGTAATTAAAACAGTAATTATTTGTTAGGATAGACTAACAGTCATCAAGTATCTAGCACAGGAAGAACGGACATCGGACRACATGAATGCAGAAAAGCTTCTGAGTAATACTGATTGGGACAAAAAACTGGTTCTGCAAATATTTCAGCAAAAGAATATAGTGTTTCTTCCTAGGTAACTCAAGTACTATGAATGAACTAAAAGAAAAAAAATATCCTGAAAACCAAGAAGAGTTCACTGAAATTTTGCCCCACCTTTACAGTAATCTTTGAGGCACAACAACAAAGCGATATACCAAGGCAGTATTATTTGTATGAATAAAAACTGGCAAGATCAGTAAATGCTTTAAAAGGAATACACCTTACCTCATAGGCTGGGGCCAGTTCTGTTCTGACTTCTGTGTTTTGACAGGGACAGCATAAATATCTGGGTGCTTCTGGGCTATTTCAAGCTTTAAGAGAAAGTAGGAGAAAATAACTGTTCTTTTTAAGTCTATTCATTAGGGATCCTAGACTGTAGATCTAGCAGGTCACAGCTACCTATGAAACAACTGAAGCACAAACTGATAACTGATCTTATTCATATTCCTACAATTATATAATCTTTTGCTAGAGTAGTAATTCAAAGTGCACATGAAGACAATTGATTGCCAAAAGCAACAGGATTATTAGAAGTCAGCTTTCTATAGTTACAATAGGAAGCCTTAAAATATGTCCTCTTTTTACATCCAAATCCACACAATGGTATGTCTGTATGTGTGGTTTCCCAAACTTCTCCCTCCAGAAGCAACACAATGCAAGAGCAAGATTTTCATTTTCAGGATGCAGGCTGTTCTATATGCTGGAAAGCACAGCAGGGGAAGAATGCATCTCTTCATACCCTGGCATTCTGGGCCTCTTGTAGCTCTTGCATTCTTTGCATCCTTGCCTTATGATCCATCTCCTCAAATATTTTCACTTTCCTCAATACAGATTTTGGAGTATTTTCTTGTTCACTTCCTTCCTCTTCCAACTTTGCCTCCTCCTCCTCCCCTGCAGGTGAGACTGCTGGCTGAGAGTTTCTCAGGATGGGTCGCCCAACAGCAGGTTTCACAGAAACAGGTGGTGGTGCTGCTTTAGCTGATACAGTTGAAGTCTCACTGCTGACAGCAATGTTACTTGATTTGGAGTCATAGTTCTTGGGGAAGTCATATAGATCCTCTTTGTTTTGTAACTTTCCCTGTAAGTACAAAACACGCAAACAAAGTTTACATCAGCAACTTCATAATTTTCATTTCAAATGAAGGCTTTAATCTGAAATTAATCATTTTGCCTATGTATTTAACAGTGTCAATCTTCATCCGAAGTAACACTTGAAAGGTATTTGCACGGCTGCAGCATTTTGGCCATACGCTCATACACTACGCACATCAACCTATAGAAGACTAGCACATTTAGACTTGTTTGTCCCATTTGTTAAGGATTACCAGAACTACAACATGTGTTAGGGGACAGCACAGAGAAAACTGACCTCCCAGATGACTTGTCAGTACTACCTAATGTAGAATATCACTACCAGGAGTTTAGAAGTGCACAGGACCCAAGTCTGTTTTCTGTTCCATCTTTATTTTCCTTACACAAGTCCTACTCTGCCCAATCTAGACTGTCAAGGCATACTTGAATATATTTTGAATACATGCAGTATGTGAGGGCACCCATCCTCATAAAGAAAGGACTTCCGGGTCAGGGGAAATCAGGAATTGCTAAAATAGAATTTGGTGTCCAAACATCCTAATTTTTTTTCCCTGCATCATTCCTGAGCAAGGTTTGAATAAACGGTTAACATCGATTTCTAGTGATGGAGACTGATTTCAGAGGTGGTAGATGCTGGTTTTGTGCTTCACAATAATGGCCATCAGATATGCTTTTCGTGATGATTAGCCTACGTTTGTTCTTGCTGAGCTAAAAAAGTGTCTTTCAATTTGTTAGCAGACACAAAAAGGAGTCTACTTTCTTATTCATTTAGAGATCACACATATTTGAAGAGAACTGTTATCCTTTAAGTTTTCTCTCTGCTTGATCCTGCAACACCTTCAGTCATGCCTTCTCTCCACACTTACAATGTTTTCTAGTCTCTGATCATTCCTATTGCTCTTCCTAATGTGCCACCCTGGAGAGTTCTCCAGAAAGAGGAACTTTGTATTCAGATTTGTTTCTACCAGTTTACCTTAGGTGGTTCAGGCTTGAATGCCGGTGGTGGACTCGGTTCTCTAAGGATCTCCCTGCTACCAGCTTTTCTCAACTGAGGCCTTGGCTCCGGACTAAATTTTTTTAAACTCTATGAAAGAAAATAAGAGATAAAATCACTGCAGTATCCAGTAATGCAATCATTTTTTCTCTCTCTCAAGTTTACTATTTTGGGAATAGTAATCATGAGTCAAATAACTGTCAGCAACCTGACCACAATCACTGCAGATGTAATTGCAAAGTTCAAGGTGGTGAGACATCATCAGGAAACCTATAGAGTTAGGCAGAAAAGCAGAGCTATTACTATTTTTGCTCTACACAATGTAGCTCTAAAACACTATCAGAGGTAAGATAAAGCTGCAGTTTAAAAAACTCTCATTTTTAAGCCACACGTACAGGGCTTTCAGAAAGTCCAAAGCACAGTCTTGTTGAAAATCCAATCGTCTCACCTCCTCATGCTGCACAGGTTCAGAGGACCGGCTAACAGATGAAATCCTTGGTTCGTCCAAGGGCTCATCAAGTTCATTGTCAGTGTATGCACCTCCTTCTCCATCTGTATCCTCTAGGTCACTGATCAGCCGACTGTCACAACTCAAATAGTCAGCACCCATTGCAGTAAGGTAAGACATACGATCATCTGCATCATCTTCCATGCCGTCCATCTAGAGAAAAGTCAGTAAGAATTAAGGAACAAAGATTAAATATATAGGAATTAAGAGTCTAGTTAGGTCTCAACATCATGCCAAACAACTCCTTAAGTATGACTTTGCAGAACTGAAAGAAACTTTAATGCAGAATCATAAACGCAAGTCCTGTAAAAGTTTGTCCCTCCTCACCATTCTCCCCTAGCCACAGCATTAGTAATGAAAGCTCCAAAGTATAACAGAAAGAACAATAATAAGTAATTTTTTGTTACCAAGAAAGACATCAACTGACTACTTGTCTAACCTATCCACCATTGGCAAACAAAATTTTGAACAATTTTTACTGGCAAGAGATATCTTGAGACATCTGTATAGCTTAGTACAGTATGGACTGACTGCTTACCTTTCCTTCTGATACCCATACTGCTTCTCCTTGCTGTTGCTGAATTGTATCTTTCAGGCTGCCATACCAGCTATCATTGGCTGAATTCAAATTGATGGTGGCTGTAAAAATTGAAGGAAAAAGTATATATACACAGCAAATGCAATGTGATCCTTTATCAGTCTTTGCTGTTTAACGCTTTTTGTTTTAGTTATGTGAGAATGTTAAACAGCCATTTCATTTAGATCATTGACAGAAGCATGGTATTTTTATTTCATTGTTTGTCCATTCCCCAAGCTTATTAAATCACTTATCTTTTAATGACAGTATGCTGATTCACAATTTCTTTYGTATTAGCATTTGGCAGACCAAGGAACTTTGAAAAAAGTCAAGGAAGGGATTGCTCATGACCATACCTTCACATTCTTTTAGTTCCAGCCTGCATGAGTTAATATGCAGAGTAGTAAGTGGATGTCTCAAGACTCACACAGTCACATCCACTACTCTTTTGGTAAGCAGGTTAGACACACATTCTTCCTTACCTGTAAAGAGGTGGGAACAAGTTTTCTTCAGTTTGTTTGCTTGCTCATAGAGTTTTCTTGAGCTCTTGTTAGATGTGGAGCATAGCCTTTGTCTCATGGTTTTCACACCCTGCTTACTGTCTGGGTTAAAGAAGACCACAATTGGAAACCACTGGGTATAATTTAGCAGGTCCACTGCTTTAGGAGTCACATCCAACAGAGCATGTTTATCCTGTTAACAAGAAAGCCCAGTCAGTGTGCTGCTTGTGGGGAACAAGAGGAGGTGGTTGGAACACGACATGCTAGGAAAACCAGGATATTTTTGTCCAAATAAGACCACAACTTGTTGGATTTTTTCCCCACAGTTTTATCACATTCAGAAGCCACAGCAGGCAGCCTTTTTCTTTCAGCTCCACTTTTCTGAACACCTTTTGCCTGAATGTCCACATTCTTGTGTTAACTAACTCTCATGTTAAGTAAAATGCACTTATTCCACTTTTTTTTTTTTTTAAATAGGTAGTGGAAGTTAACTAGCTTTTCTCTCTACCTGCCCCTACCACAGCTTCCACTACCACAACTATTCTGGGTGCTATCTGTGAGCTTTTGTCTACACTTACTAGCTGAGGCAAATCTCACTTTTTTCCTTTAATATATTCCTTCTTAGCTACTTCTAGTGCAAAGATGAATGGGATTTTCAAACATCTGCTTCAGTGAGGCCTCAGCTCTGAACAGACTTCTGTGTGACATTCTAACCCCTCTGGTGTCAATTTTATTGGGCTCAGGGCAATAAGCTGCRGACTACATTCTTTTTACGTGTTTTTTAGGCTTCTTGATTACCACCTATTTACTTGATCTCTAAACAATATTATAAAAGAATCAATGCAGTCTCAGTAGATGCCACTTAGCTATCATTGTCACTTCCTGTTCAATTCAATAGTAGTAACTCTGAAGCAATCTAAAATGTTAAGCTTCTGATGACAGTAAGAGCAAGTAGAGCACTACATGACAGTAAAGCCTCCATGGCAAATTCAGAAAGCATATAGTAAAACACAGATGCTCCTCTGTTCAAATTTAGAATGGACAATTTAGTTTCTAAGATGAGGTTCACCCTCCCACTTGGAGGACAGCTATCAAAATTATAAAAATTGTTGTTGAACAATTTCAAAACAGCTCTATCGTTAAGCCGAGTCTGCTTATTGCAGAAATAGATGCAGTAAAGATTTGAGGACTCCGCAAGTTTTAGGAGCAAACAAATCAAACAACATGCCTTTGAGTGTAAGCAATTTTCACAGAGAAATACTCTACCTGCTCAATGATTTGCCTCACAGTGTTCAAGCGCACTACCCCAGTTGACTTCTCTGAACCTGCGTCTCTGGGTTCTGTCTCTGCAAAGACAACATTTTAGCTTATCTAGAGTGGCTGGGCAGCTGTGATTATTAAGTTATCCATTCTCTCAGTTAAGGATGAGGAGGAAGCTAGGAGGACAACTTACTTGCTGTCTGGTACAGGTGAGGCAAATCATTTGACAACTTCTCCATAGCAACATCTGCAATAGGGCCAAATATCACCACAGGTCTCTTAAAACCAGCTGAAAGAAAAATATTTGGAGAAAAGATAAGTCTGATATGACTGGTTTTATATGTAAGTGAAGTGGCACAGACAAGATGCTCAATTACTATGCAAGGTTATGAATAAGTTGAAGATATTAAAAAATAGATTTTAAAAAATTTATTTCTCAAAAGTTTGTGCAACAGCGTAACTCATACATACAGCTATTTTTATCAGCTGAGAAAGCAAAAGAGATTGTTTTAATTTAACAGCTTCCTTAGTCGTTCTAGTGAAGATRTATTGAGAGGACTCTACATTCTGAAAACATACAGCAGATCTTCAGTAATCTTTCCATCCAACAAAACAGGATGAACCTTGACCCAGTGGGTTTTGTGTGAATAAAGATAGAAATGCTAAACCAGCTGCAAGGCAGCTTGAAGAAGCAAAGAAATGCAAAATTATGTTATGCTTATGTCAAAACAAGTGCAAACACAGTCCTCGTAAGTTAATGGGGGAATGCCATCCTATTGCTCAGTCTTCATCTTGACATCTGGGAGCTCCTTTAAAATACTTTTTACTATTTGTTTTGTTCCCTAATGTCATGTGTGAATACCCACAAAAATTATCTTGACTTGCTCAACATCACTAGTAATACAGCTATTTTAGAGTCACAGAGATGGACCACATCAACCTTGATTACATTTGGACAATCTGTTGAAAATACTTGGGTTTTATTTGCTCTCAAGGTAATGTTAATGTGCTATTTATGAGCAAGCTAAAGACTGTGATTGATCTCAGGCATATGGATTGTACTTTCAGAGCTAGCCAAGAGGAAGCTGAGGAAACAAGAAATCCCTGCTTGTCTCTTCCTTTTTTCATTTTAAACGTTGAAATTGGCACATGTAATTTGGAGGCAAAGGAGAACAGCAGCAGTTTAAAAACATAAAAAGCTTTTTTCTTAGAGTAGTTAATAGCATCCAGAAATTTGCATTCTGAGAAAAATGCCATCCCTTCCTGTTGCTCAAATTTAACATTGACCCCAAGCTGTTCAAAATCACTTACTTAGCTGACCAAACATTTGGATGCTAAACCAGCCAGCAATAAATGGGCAGCTGGCTCACAGCAGTCTTACTTACCCTCACGCAACTGAACTCGCTCATAAGCTGGGAATTTTGTGCTCACAGATACAATAGCTGTCAGATCTTCACGACTCTTCCTCAGATTCTTCTTCACTCCAGATCGCTGGCCACGTGTTCTCCAGAAGTCTGCCCTATCGCTTGAGCCATCTTTTTGGGCATTTTGAACACTGGCCATCTGCTCAGCTCTGACAGAGAAAGCACAGAGTTCATTTGTACAGAACTAGTCAAAGAGGGCAAAGGCACTTTCACTGAAGAACAACGGATTTTGAATTTGCAACAGGTAATTTGTCAGATAGACAGCCATGAGTGGAGGAAAGAATAGAGAAGTCCAGGTTCTTTTGCCTTGGARCAAACACAGTATCAGAACAATGCTCCAACTCGCCACAGCTACAAGATTGCTGGGCAGGAATGAGTCCTCAGGCCTTAAACTGGTAACTCACACAAGCACAAATGGAAGAATGCAACTGCAAAGAGGTGGTGAGAGAGTGCAACTCAGAACTGAAGGCCTAAGAAATTACTGTCACTGTTCKCTTCTCCATTAGGCTTTATAAGTTAAGTCACTACAACATAGAAACAAAGGCTGGTTTGGTCAGATCAATTAACAGAGAGGACAGAATGTACTAACCAGGAAAGAGGCAGGGGAGTCACATAAGGAGCGTATTTCAGGAACTTCTGTATAATGCAATTGGGAGCTTTTTTCCTCCATCTTAAAATCAAAACCACGCTCAAGAACTTAAAAGCTACAGTCTAAAAATACCCTGATTTTTTTGCTGATGAATTTTAATACTTTTACTGATTGTGCACATTTGAACACTTATTATTACCTCATATGAAAGGATATTTAAGCAAAAAACATTGCTGTGGTTCACTCAGTATTTCACACAAAAATAAGGGCTACAGCTACCAAGAAACATTAGCCTTGGAATAAATTCTTGAAACATTTTCCGTAAGGATATACAAAAGAAATTCAAGCACTGAAGTTCTTTTAAAAGATTAATCATCAGAGTATTCTTGCACACACAGCCATGAGCCTCCTAAGGTGTAGGGTTTTTCTGTGGGTTTTTTTTTGGTTTGATTTGATTTGGCTGGGGACAGCGGAGAGGGGTGGGTGGGGAGAGGAAGGGGGAAAAAAGGGCAAAAAAAGCAAAAATAGGACCCTCCACCCATTTTCTAGAAGAGGAACTGAAGCAGCTAGTGATCAAAGCTTGGTTGATAGCTGAGACAGGAGCTCTAGGTCTGTGTTGCAAATACCTGATCTAGTATGTAGGTCACACGATCCTCTCTCACCCTCTCCTCACATAATGCCATAGTTCTAAAATCTAGTTTTACAGGCACAATCGTTGTGAAAGTAAGACAAAACAATTTATTCATTCTTGTAAGGGGGRRRAAAAAAAAAAAAAAAAGGAAGAAGGGTATGACGTATGAAGCAAAAATCACTTTGGGGGAAAAAAAAAAAATCTTACTTCTAACAATGGGTAGGAAGACAGAATGCCACCTTACCTGCTCTTATTTGGAATGAGGCCCTTTTCTAGTTCATTCCCAATTCTCACAGCCAGCCAGTTTCCCAGTTTGCCATCATACAGTGTATCAACTACTCTAAAGATCTCCCCTCTGGTGAATGCTAAGCTCTGTGGTGACTCTTTTTCACACTCAAAATGGCTCCTGATGAAGAATGAATCTCCTCTGCCACAGGCCATGATGTCTCTGTAGACTGAAACAGAGGAAAGGAACAGAGGAACTCCCCTTTAGTTTATATTTCTTCTACACTTGAAAGAAAGATTAAGCTGTCATTCTAGAGAATAGTTTTGAAATTCTTCCCCTCCACTCAAAAAAATGCAAAAAACCAGCCTTCACATCCATTGCCCTACACACATATTATCAAGAGCGTTCTATACTTGTACATGTACAGCCCTTACAGCTCTGAGGGAAGGAGCTACTTGCACCTTCCCAAAGCAAAAGGCAGCTATGGTACTTCAATATTACAGCAGGCTGTGTCTCCAACAAGAAGGCAAGAGGCTTTGCTTGCTCCTTAATTGTTCATCAATAAAACTGTCCATGTGCTGCTGTCTGACTGAATCCCTTATGACTGCCAAGGCACAGCAGAAAAGGAATACTAACAGCAGATCTTGGGCCAGCTGCTACAGACAGAAGAGCAGAAGGAACAAGCAGTACATTGCCACTCTTCAGGATTGAGAAGAGATGCTATTTGCTAATAATGAGAGAGATGGAGAAGTGCTCTGAAAAAACACATCACACATGCACATCTATGTGACCCCTGTAGTATGGAATACAGCTATCTTCTAAACTACTGAAAAAGAGGGTAACTAAAATGCTATCAAGAATAAGCACAAGAGATTATTTGTGGTTTCACTGACAAAACAGAGCTTAAAAGCTTCATGGATATACACACATTTTATTCAAAGCACCTACCTTCGTATTTGCTTTGAGCCAAAATTGTCACTGTTTCACCTTTGGGAATTTCTAAGAGATACAAAACAGCATCTTCCCGAACAATGCCTCTGAAGTCTTGAGTGTTTACCTATGTACCAAAAAAAAAAAAATTTAAAAAAAAAAAAAAAATTTAAAAAAATCAACATGTGAAAAATCTACAATAAAAGGAATAACCAAAGATTTTTGTTTCATCTAAAAAAATCTTAAATATTCTCTTCCCTTATTATACTTTTTTTTAAAAGTCAATATGGATGTCTGTTGCTATAAGGAATATTTTATTCAAGCCATTAACAGTAATCTTTCTGAAATAACAAGGTCCTGGATGTGCASTGCTAGATTGTTTCTTTTACTTTAACAAGCTCCAAAAGGCCTTGAAAATCAAGGCTATCACAAGAGAAAAGAGGCAGAAGAGAAAATTACATTAGCCTCCTATTCAAAGGAAAATAGAAAAAAAAGGAGAATGTAAGAAGACAAAATGGCATAGATGATATAATTCAGAAACTGGAAAAATAAATCACTGTTACCCAAGAAAATTGGAGAAAGATGAAAGAAGAAGAATATGCTGGCCTCAATTTTTCCCCCTCCAAGACTAGGAAGAAGCATTGTACAGAAGATTTATATTCCCATCTTGGGGCATTCTTCTTGACTAGTATTTCTCCTACCTACCTCTTCCACAGAATCTTAAACAAACTAAAGCTTGATATATAATTCTCCTTCAAAAACTCGTATCAGTAAGATCCCTCCACCACACATACACACTTCCAAACCAATAACTTCACTTCCTAAGATCATAATTTCTTCCATATTTCCACTAAGAAGCAAACCAAAAAATACAAAAGTGATTTGCATTTCAGGGACACATACTTATACCTTAAGAATCTGATCTCCTTCCTGCAGTCCCTCCTGATCAGCTGAGGTGCCTTCTTGAATTCCAGCAATAAATATCCCTACATCATTTCCACCAGCCAGTCGTAGACCCACGCTGTCCCCTTTCTTGAATCTCACCATTTTTGTATTAGGACTACAAGAATTTACAGGCAGAAAAAGGAAGTAAGGTCAGATGTTAGGCATATGACAATAGCAGGTTGTCAAGAGAAAAAAATTGCAACCCTTTCAACAAAATCGTATTAATAATATTCTTAGCCCCTTTCTTTCACTATATAGGCTATATTTACCCAGGTAACTCTTCAGTGAGGGAAAGAAACAGAGAATTTGCATTTTTCAGAGTGGAAACTGAACTAAGCAACTAAGTGGCATACACAGACTTGACGGAGCAGGAAAACAAATCCCTGTTCTTTAAGTCCCAAAATAGTTTCCTCCCTTTTGGATCCTCTCTCAGGTGACCAGCTGTTTTTTTTGTGAAAACAGCCTGATTTATAAGTAATCATACTCATTGTTTTTCCCTCTATATGCTTGAGAACTGTCATATGAATTAAATTTATACCTACTTTCTTCTTTGCAGTTTAACACGTTTGTTAGACAGAAGTCTTCAAGTTTTCTTGTAATGAGAAAATTTCCAAGTATACTCTACTGGGATKTTAACAATCAGTCCTTTCATACAGGACTAGGTTCAGCTTTTTTGCTCTCAGAAAAGCTGTATGCCTGAGTGACCTTCCAACACAGAGGACAGTACTTATCTGTCAACCTTTCTCAGTAATACCCTAAGCCTGTATTATAAATTCCCCTTCACCAAAATAATCACTTGATTAATTTGCACATCAATGACAACATATGCAGGGTCTAACCCAGAAAAGATCTGAGACGAGAATCCATTTGAGAAAATACTCCAAGCTACAGAATATCTTCAAAAACTTATCTGTAGGCTTCTCCTTACAATCTCAGTGCTCCTCACCCTTCAGTTGCTGTATTTGGAAACTCTCAAAAGAAAACATGTAAGTTGGTTTCCTATTAATACAGTTTGCAACTTTTAGTATCTTAATTGTTAAAGAATCAACAGTACCAGGTTCCATTTGACCACTTACAAAAATAATCAAAACCGCCCCCACAAAAATAAACTTTGGAAGCAACATTTTGTTGATTTCTAAGCAGAGACTAGAGCTGCAATATGGACTACAAAGGCTTGGATCTGAAGAAAAGACACAGATTTCCATACAGAAGTTTCCAGCTTGTACAGAAACACACATAGGTTTGGTTTTGTCTTGCAACAAGCTTGTTTACAAATTAAATAGAGGACATTCTCTTTGTATCTTAATATTGCGCGAAAGGGGAGGGTTGTCTTTTGTGTACATATAAAATAATGGAAGAGGTATAAAATACATTTCCATAGAATGACACAGGTTAGAATGGCCCTCTGCTCAAAGCAGGTTGTTCAGGGCCTTGACCAGTTATGTTTCTGAGTAACTCTGGTGGTGGAGATACCACAACCTACAAGGGAAAGCTGTTGCAGTGGCTAACCACCCTCATAATAAAAAGTTTTCTTCTTTATATCAAGTCAGAATTTCCTATGTTCCAGCTTGTGTCCCTTGCTCTCCGTCCTACTACTGTACCCCTCTGAGAAGAGTATGGCTCTGTTTTCTCTACACCCACTACCCATTAGGTTGTTGCAGACAGCAGTAAGATGTCCYTTCAGTCCTCTCTTCTCCAGGCTTAACAAACCCAGTTTTCTCTGTCTTTTCTCATATGTCATATGCTGCAGCCACCGACTCCCTAGACTCACTCCAGTGTGTCAATGTCTGTCTTGTCCTGCGGAGCCCCAAAATGGACAGAGTACTCCAAACACTATCTCAAAGTGCCAAATAGAGCAGAATAAAAATATACAGATATACCATTGCATACATTCCCATGCAAGCCCAGAAGCACAGGGTATTCTATACCTTCCAGGTAGAAGGCAAGTCTACACCTTCCAGGCAGATACTTCTAAAACTAAGTTTAACTCAAATACAGTCATTTAGAAGCCATGTCATCTCTTCTTGGCATTAAGCTATAAAGGGAGTATCACTCCAAAYGGGCAAAAAACCCCAAAACCCATGCAACCAAGAACCAGGTACAGGTCACTGGAAGAACACTGAGTGCAAAAGAGCACGGCAAGTGCCGCCTTACCCGTAGATTGCTTCATCTTCAGGGCTGGGTTTAAGAATCGTTCTTGCAACTGCTTTGGGTTGAGACACTATATGCAAAAGCCAATAGAAGTTACTGAGCTATTAAAAAAAGTTATAAATGGCAGCAATTTTTAGCTATCAGATAGCAATCAAACCCCTCTGTGCCAAAGGTTAATACAGATTTAAATGTAAAGCACCTCTTTGACTAGAATTGATTTACTTCCCCTTTTTTTTTTAATCCTTGAAAAAGAACAAAAAGGTCAAGGGAGGGATACACAAGTCTTTCAGGCAAGCCAGATCAGACTTCAGGAACAGCTTCATTTGGCTGCTTAGGGCAATAGGCTATAGTAGATGCTCTAGGAGAGTACTTGCTTTTTGAGGTGGTAATTCTAATAAGCAACTGCCTTCAAATAATCTCAGATGTTTCTTCTCTCTCTGCACCACAAAACAAAGACAGATGTCTTCTCTGTGTGTCAGGATGGGGTTGACATGAAGAGTATACTAGGTATRTCAACATGATTGGGGGAGCAGACCTTCTGTGGCCAGGGAAAAAAAAAGCAACCAAGAACTTAAAACTCTGACCTGCTGGGTCATCTTGGTACTTCAGTTCTTTCTTTGTGTCTACAACTGTAACAGCAGGAGTAACAACGTCACCAGTCGATTTGAATGGTGTAGGCATTGCTCCCATCCTGGACATCCTACTGGATGGATCATCTTTTGCACTAAAAGAAAGGAAAAGAAAAAAAAAAGTGTAGTGAAATCAGGTAAGAATGCCATGTATTTTAAGAATTTCTTTGACAAGCATTAGAAAAATGGACTAGAAATGACCATTTCTTACTTTGGTTTCTCTTTCAGCTTTTCACTGGATGAATGCGAATCTAGATCAGAATGATGTAGTCTGTCATCTTGAGGGGAGAATGATCTGTTTGACTCTATTTCAGAAATATCTGTAAAGAGCACAGCAAATCAAGAMATGCAGGATTTGTTTAAATTATCTGCACATCTGATCACCACATTTATTTACAAAGCTTTCACATATAAGATATGCTGAACCTTTAAGCCTACTCCCATTCCAAGTTGGATTTGACAAGGGTTCAAAAAGTGCTGTATGCCTTTTAGTGCTTCCACCCCCCATCCCCCAAAAAATATTTCAGGAAGGTTTCACACAACCTTTAGGAAACACACTCACATCACACAACTACTCTGAGCATACCACAGACTCATTAACTAGTGTCAGCAGCCTTTTATTTGAGGTCTTATGGTGGTTCCCAAACAGAAGACCACCTTCACATTAACRGTCCTCACATCATTGCTTTTCAGTGACAAAAGAAACAGACTAGCCCTCAGACTTGAACCGTATCTCAGTCTTCACRGTAAAACCTACAAGAAGTTGCACCCAGTATTCTGATATCAGAGAAGCAAATACCTTGCACTAAATAATGTAACATCCTGCTCCCTTCCCAAAGCAAGACTATGTTGAGACATAACTCATACACTGTGAGAGATCATTTGTACAGAAGAGATACTGGAAATAGGAACCACTTGTCCAGGGGGACTTAATTTCTTCTTGTCCTGACATTTTTTCCCTCCTGTTGAATGTTGTCATGAATATTAATGCCCTCAGAAGGAAAGACCAGTCCAATCCACTTGTTTTTAAAACTGAAGTCTTTTATCAGACCAACATTGCTTCTTCTATCTCTGCCCCTGCCCAAAATGTAATTATATGATTACTACAAAATTCTTCTTTCACCTAAATGAAGTGGGCTTTAGGTTTGCATTTATGTTTTTTTTTTTTTTGTGGGGGTTTTCTTTGCGCTTTTTTTTGTTTGTTTGTTTTTGTTTTCTTTAAAAGAACCTAGTACCACTCTACCACAGCAAAACACTATAAACTCCATTCTGTCCCTGCACAGAGTCCAGAACTTTTTATCCACATTAAACCTCACCATCCATTTCTGAGTCACTGTCATTCAATGAAGGAATGTTGAGCAGTGTCTGCTTTCTGTCCCTGAGGACAACCAGCTGGAGTTTCCCTCGTGACTTCTCAATCAATTTTCGGGCATCAGCTAAAGACATGTTCTCTGTCACTGTACCATTGATCTAGACATAAAAAGGCAACAATAACACTACAAGTAAACAAACAAGTCCATATTGTGCTCAAGTTAAACTTGACTATAACATAACTTACTCCAGAGTAACCACTATAACAAGTGCCTGCTAAACTGCTAGCAGTATAACCAGCACAGACCTTGAGAATGATATCCCCTTCATGAAGGTTGCCATCTTTGGTTGCTAGGCCAGTACGGGTCATTTCTTTTATGAAGATCTGACTTCCAAGCCGGAGACCATATTCTGGAATCAGGGAAATAATCCACTGTAGCTTAGAAGATGAGCAAGGATGCATTTTTTAAAAACTACACAGTGTACATGCAGCATGCCCCACTAYACCATGAGAAAAGAAAAAGAAAAAAAATGTGGACCTAGTAAACCCACTTAAGCCTAGGCTAACTCTCCTACTTCTGTGCTGTCACCACAGTAAGAACAAACAGCAGTCCAAAACCAATCACAGATGGATGATTAGTCTGCACCTTCACTAGCAAAACAATGCCTTCGTTCTGGAGGTGCTTATTAACATGCTGGACTAGATTCTGTATCTCATTTTGCACGGCGTAGAGAGGGAAAAGGGTCAAAAAGCGCTAACAGAAGAGCTGTTTTTTTTACCAGTTGCTGCATGCTGACCCTGTTCTATCTGTACCCAGTAAGTGGCTCAGTTGTTTCAGGCAAAGGATTTTTTTCCCTTTCCCCCCGTCCCTTTTCTCCCTTTGATCCAAGTTACTTGGATCAGTATATTTGCTACTTAAAAAGAAAGGCAACAGTCTTAAAACACGCACATCCTAGAACAACAGAAAAGGAAAGGAACAGTTATCTACTTTAAAAAAATCACATTTAAGTGAGTCTGCAGAATAGCCGTATGAACAGCAGAAATCACTACGGAATTACTAGCTACATATAAAACTTAACAAAGACACCTTAAATTTCTCCTTAGTTGTGTACCTATCTGCATTATCTTTACAAGCAGAAACATTATATGCAGGGGAAGAAAAGGAAGTGGGGAAAGGGATCCTTGCCAGAGTCAATGAAAAAAAGAGGTTAGCTCCTGCATACAAAGCTTACATGAGCAGAAAATCTTACAAATCACAACAGGGCAGATTAGAAAAAAACAACCCACAAAACCCCCCAAAACAACCCCCCCTCCCCCAAAAAAAACCCAAACAGAAAAGAATGCACAACTGAATCTCATATATGCTTTATAGCACAAGAGTCTTTATTTCACAGCACACAAAAGATCAGGCTTTTGGCTTTCATTTACACACTCCAATACTCAGCAAGGAAAGGCTGTTTCAGCTGTTGCTATTTCAGTATACTTTAACTACATTCTGAAGTATTCAGAACCAAACAATCCTTGGAACTAATTTAATTATACTGAAGGGAAGAAGTAAGTGCACTATTAAAGGCAGAGTCTACTCTTCACCCTTTGTAGCTGACCCTTTTGTAGATGTGCCAAGTGTAATCTGAATCACGATCAGATCCATGTTTCCCACCAGAACCAGAAGAATAGGGCAGAAAAAATGGAAAACCAAAGGACACGGTGGCTTGAAAAGACTCAAATGATGTGGGTGAACAGTTCTTTGTTCAAAGGTAAAGTTCAAGGTGCTGGGGGAAAAAGCACCCCAAACCAGCCAGGAAGAATCAAAGAACAACTTAAACGATCAGTTAGAAAACTCAACATTTAACCTGTAAAAGCAGAGAATATTCAGCTCCTCTCCCTCCTCCACCAAAATAACATGCTGTATTAAAAGTCAATTCCTCTCCTCCCCTACTATACCTACCTTCATTATGTCTGCCTTTTGTTAAGAGAACACTGATTGGTCCATTCTGATCCTGTGGTCCTAGGTACTCATGTTGATGGTGTATTTCAGGCGAAGGACTTCGGGAACAAAGCCTGTCCCGACTTCGACTCCTCACTTCCCTCCCGTATCTAGGGTCAGGTTGAGATCCATGACTATAACTGGGTGGGCTGTAGTCTCCTCTGTAGTCCTGTTCATAGCCACCATCCCTGTCGATGCTCCTTCCCCTGCTCCGATCTCTTCTACAGTCTCGATCCAAGCTCCTGTCAACACTCCTACCACGACTTCGATCACGGCTGTAGCTGCATTCCCTATCACGGTCTCTGCTTTGGTTACGCCCTCTGTCTTGTTCACCTCTATAGCTCTGATCCAGGCTGTTTCCCCAGCTTTGGCTGCGCCCTCCATTACCACTATGCCAGCTTCTGTCGCTATAGGCACTTCGAGCACTTTTGCCATCAAATTCTGCATGGTCATCCATTACATCTAAAGCTCTGTCCTCATAGTCAAGGGAGGGGCTTCTCTTCAATGCAGCAGCCTGCACTCTCCTTGGTCTTTTCACTACCTGTTCAGTGCAATACGAAACAAACAAAAAAACCCCCTCCAATGGTCAGAATGTGAAATTCAACAGATGAATATTCTTCACACTTCAAACAGAGGTTGGGGGGGGGGAGGGGAAAAAGAACACTGTTCCATTTATAGAACAACCAGTAAATTAGATTATTTACATGTGCAGAAGAAATACTTACTAACTGAAGGATAAAGAACAGTAGGAGAATTTGAAAAAAAAAAAAAAAAATCAGATCAGCAGCCACATTCTTTTACCTCTGCAAGAGTGTGAGTAATGAATACTTTTTTTCTTTTTCTAGATGACTTCTAAAAAAYGTGACAAGCCCCAAAAGAAAGAGTTGTAGATGCCTCTCTCAACTAATGAAAGCCAATCTGGGCAGCAAATTCTTGGACAAGGTCTGTGTATGCAGGACATCATTTGCGTCACATAACTTCAGTTTTTTCCAACTACCACTCATTATTCAGTAAAATTAAAGATTGGGGACATACATTTTACTCCCAGTTTTTCAACAGGATAACTTTGTGCCACTGTTTTTTAATTTCCATTTGTTTCACCTGTAGAAACTACATCTTTGCTTTATTTACTTTGTACATTCTATTGGGCAAAGGCTTGCTTTGCTTTATGCATTTATAGTACACTTCATAGAAGAAAACCAAAATCTTGACCAGTTACACACGTACATACTGCTGTAGAGTGAATACATTTGTAATTTACTTACAATGGTGGCCACTTTTCCACTTTTCCTAAGCTGTTGGACTGCAAAAGAATGTGGAACATTTTCCATTGGGGTCCCGTTAACTACAACCACCCGGTCATTTTCTCTGGAAGAGGGGGGAGGTGGGTGGGAGGGGGAAAAAAAAAAAAACAAAAAACAAAAAACAAAAAAACAATGATTTAAGAGAAGTCTTCATGAAAACACCAGAACAAAACTTCTTTTTTTTTTTCAGGGGGAACCTATGGATTTCATTCACTTTAACAGGGAGTTTTCTTAAAAACTGTGTTTGTTACACAAATACTACAATATCTGAATACTAGAAGAAGCTTTGTCTGAATACTAGAAGAAGCTTTCAGTATGTTTAAAAATTAGATTTGGGTAGCGGTGCGTATCTTTGTACATGTACTATGTCTAGCTTAAGTACCTTGCCATAATGCCAAATAAGATTTTGTTTTTTAAAGAATATTTGTGATGACCATTAAAACTTTTATTCTTTTTTTTTTTTTTTTTTTTTTTTTTTTTTTAGTTCTTTCAGAACTCCTAGTCTTTCACACCTAGTGCTAGATTTTTTTCACACCAACATAAGAATTTCAAATTGCTGCAGCCATAGCAGCATTCAGACAAATCTTGACAAGTACCATTCTAGTACACTTTTCTGAAAGACTGGTATTCAGGTCCCATCTACTCTGAAGAAAGATGAYTGGGGGGGAAAACAACCAAACTATAATACACAAAAAGTCCTCCCTGCTCTAAAACACAGGCCAAAAGAGATTACTAACTTGTCTATTCAGACCTCCTGCATGTCAAATAGACCATTAAGACTTAACTCAGTCACCCCCAGGAAACAGCCCCATAACACATGATTAATTAAAAACCATATCTTCCAGAAAGGCATTTCAGCGCAGGAAGTGCAGGAGATTTAAAAAGAAAAGGACACGTCTGCAGTCACTATCAGATCTCGTATGCCGTGTTAAAAAAAAAAAAAAAAAAAAAAAAAATCTACCACTCCTCATATTAGTTTATTCTGGTGACTACTCAGTTACTAACCTTACACTCAGAGCATTAGCTCAACCAATTACTGGTCACCGTGCCATTTGCTGCTACTGCTAGATAAAAGAAATCTTTAGTACCCATTATTTTCTCTTCAACGTAATCAAGTCAAATCACAATCTTCTTTTTAAATAAGAAGATTACATACTTTAAGCCTCCCTTTGTAAGGCACTTTCTCTAACTCCTGAATGATTTTTGTGCCTCTTTTCATACACTTCCAATTCTTTTTACTGAATGAGTATGCCAGAACAGCATGCTATATTCCAATATCAGTTTCATCCAGGCTTTAAGTGAGAGTTAAAATAGCTCTCTTCACAGTCCATACATCCAAAGATGGTATCAAACTTAATGTTGTAACACTACATCAAGAGCTCCCATCTATTTATGCTCAATCCACCCTAAAAAGGATTGTAATTCCCCCACACTCTGAAGGTTAGGCCTATATTCCTTGGTTTGTTGGAGGAACAGCTTTGCATTCAGCTTTCTTCAGAATGTGTTTTGTCTGAATGTGCCCAAATTGCTTGGTATTGCCTTGTCATCATCAATTTACCTAGGCTCTTACATAAATTGTGGACATGATTTTATTCCCAARTCACAGGTGATTATGGAACAGATGGATGACAGTGGTTTTGTGCAGGCATCACTACTATAAAATGAAGGATTTGTATGTTTATGTTGAAAATGGTTTGTTACCTGCTTCACAGTAATCCTTTTATCCACTAACTACTCCCATGTCAGCCTTTTCATTACCTCACAAAAAAATAATGTTCGGCAAAATGGCCAGAATCTACTTTTGTGAATTACTATTACTGCCCAACTTTGGCATTCTTCCAAATTGTCTAATCCTCATCAGGTATTCCAGATCAAAGGATGAAAAACTGATCTGCAGTGGGCTAGAAACTGTTTATCTCAGCCTACAGATTCAAAATTACTTGTCCATGATAGATGCTGCCTCACCAAGGATGATGTTACCAGGAGGACTACAGAAACACTTTATTTCCATTTTTTTTCTTTCAAATATAAAATAAATATTTAGCAAACACTTTTGTTTCTCTTTCTTCCCCCATTATTGCTCCTGACACCTTAGGAGTGAAGATCCTTCTTTGGACTGACTTAAGCCATTCTCTTGAAAACTAATGATTGATCACTAAATGTGTTTCCTGGAGGAAGAACAGGGAGAATGTTTTAAGATACTAAGTATTTCTACTGTTTCTTTAAAAGAAATGTAATCTTAAGAGAAACATGCTTAACTATAAAAGCTTTTCAACACCACTGAAATTTAATTTCTTACAAAATAGAAAATAAAAACACCTCTGGGTGGAGTTTGTTTCTTTTGTTGTTTGGGTTTTTTTTTTTATTTAGAACAGACATCTAGGTTTTCAAGGGGGCATCAAATCCTGAGCAGATTAAATCACCAGGCTTTCAACCAAGCCTCTCTGAAGATTTTACGTATTCTACAGCCATGCCCCTCAAAATATCCCAGACAGAAATAAGAAATTGCTTACTGAAGTAATCCATCTGCCGGACCACCTGGGAGAACATCTGAAATGACTATTGATGTTTCACCATTTTCAAAATGAGGGTTATCTCTGCCGCCAGAAACTGCAATCCCAAATCCTCGTTTTGAATCCTTTACAACAAAAACAAACACAATGAAACTCAATTCCATCCATAGGAATTTTGATAGGGAGAAAGGAGAGTAACATGAATGTTCCTGTAATGGCACTCTACCTAGATATTATCTAAAATATGATGGTTGTGTGCAGAGAGTTGCAGAAATACACAGCACCTCTAGATTTAAAAAGGAATGGGTTTACAAAGCCATGTAACAAGACGACATGTTCCCATGTTACAAAACCTCAGTCTACAGCCTCGTGATGGTTAGTAATTAAGCAAAAGACTCACTAACTCAGCCTGCATTTTGCTCCAGCATCCCACTGGTTATTCATACCAAACTTATTGTTACATAAATCTATTTTGTTAGTGATGCTTGGGAAACTGGAACAGCTTTTCCAGGATCTCATCTTCATTATGGTTGCTATCTAGTTTGTAATAACTACTTACTCCTCGATCAAACTAAACAAGATCATGGCTGATTATAAAAAGCAAGCAGTGAGCTTGTGAATGCTCTGTAATTATCCTCTCTCACAATCAACTATTTTAAATATGTAATTTATGTCAAACCTGTCATCATAGAAATATCAGATCCATAAAAGCGCTAAGATGGCATTCATAAAATCAGGTAAATACTTAATAGGATGCGAAGGAAGCATGTCTATAACACTAGACCTGAGAACTGTTAGTGTAACTGAACTGCAGACAAGAAGGTGTGCACAAAACCATACATTTTGTTAAACACACAGGTTTAATTTTATCAGCTATTTAACATACACCTCCTATCATTATAAAATACAAATTATGCTACATTTAAACAAAATGTTTTAACATAGTGGCAAAGTAATACACCAAATTAAAGTGGTGCTTTTCCCCCAACTCACACTCAGCGTATGTAGTTCATCACATGCCAGCTCGTGTTCCACTAATGTCAATATTAAGTGGTTATTCCTTTGAAGAGGAAAAAAGCAATGTTTTTTGTTTTTTTTTTTTTTAAACAGCACTTCACTTGTTGCACCTTAGTTTTACAGGAAGCAGTTTGATGCTTCAAGCCAAACCAATACAGAATTCAAAATAATGGTAAAATTCATTGGTAGTGGCTGATGCAGCAAGTCCAATAGCTGTTTGCCACTTCAGTAGTAAAGCCTGTCTCTGAGGCAAAGAAGTAATGCTCATTTACACAATATTCAAGATCTGAAAAGTTGGAAATTACAGGAGCTAACGTCTGCTTCTGCAATGTTTCTCTTGTCTACCTCTGGAAACTGAAAAACAATCCCTTCTCAACAATTCAGCACATAAAACAGGCTGTGTAGGAAATATTGCTATTTTACCTTGGGTAATCAAGTTAAGTTCATTGCAGAACATGTGAAAAAACGTAAGCAGCACAGTACAGGCTGCTCCCTGAACCCAGATCTTCAGAACAGCTGAGAAGACCACCACCGCTGCCAAGGTGCACATCCTGTACCATGGTGTGGCAGCCTAGCCATTAGAGAACTCAGAAACAAGCCGTCTACTTTCTTTAACTCAAAAGGACTCTACATAGTAAGATACTTCCTCTTTTCTTAGAAGAATGGTTAAAAGTGACATCTATAGTCCATGTATTTTAGACATTTTGATGACAGTAGTTTTCCACTAGATTCTACACTAGTAGATATTAAAGTATTAAAAAAAATAAAATCAGTGGAATCACGTTCAGTGATTATTAAAAAGCTTGGACAGTAACCACAACTGCTTGATAGAACCATCTGCTTTGTTTTTAAGGTAATTCAATGACAAATTTAGCTATGTGGCTGGCATGTGGTATATTATACTGTCATTACAAAGACCAAACAGTAGCAAATATAGCACTTAAATTGTTAATTTAATTTACTCTTAACATTAAGGAGTCAAGCTATTCTATGAGTAACTAGCAATTAAGCTTTAAAATGAAAAACATCTGATTTGGACAACGAATTAATCCTATTCTAGACTCAGATATGCTAATAATATCTATCACAAAACATATTTAGACTAAACCAGTGCTTGAATATTTGAAAACTAAAAATGTAACAGGCACTCACTCACCTTTTGTAAGGTCACAGTGTACTGTTCCCATATCAGCTCTTCCATGCCTGGGGCCTGTTGCACACAGAAACCAATTAGTAAAACACAAAGCATACAACTATCTAAATTAAAATGTGAAATACCCCATTAAAACACAGGTATAAAAATAATATGCATATTCTAATAATTTGGTAGAGTTAGTATGAAATGTATGTATTTCAATTAATGATGATTTTTCTTTAAAAAGGCAAAAACCATGAATAGGTCCAGGGTGGTAGAATCCCTTCACATTTCATCGATTTAACAGCTCATTCTCATTTTCTGGAAAAGTCTCATTCAGCAAAAGCATTTAATTCAGATCACACTAGCATTATATAGCCCCGATGCAAATAACACACAAAATACTTAAGAAAGACCTCTCTGTTCCAGTATGCAATAAGATTAGCAGTTGAAACCGAGGTTTTCAAAACGAACTAGCCTTCAGATCTTTTGCCTCTTGTTCATGTGGATTTAACAAAATGTTTCATCCACTATGMGTTACGTAACTGACTATTTACATTCCCCTCAAGAAATTAAATTTTACAGGAAAACACAGTGTATCACTATATAGCACTGGTATATCCATTTCTGTGACACTTCTCAGAAACATTTTTTTCCACATTTCCAGTTAAAACTGATCCTGAACTGATCAGTTTATGTTATATGATATAATCTGAAATCTTTCCAACGTCACAGCTTAAAATATAATACAGAATAATCACCCAGCTGTGATGCATCATATAGTACACAGCCAGCCCCTTCAGTGCCCGCCCTGTAAAACGAGGAGAAAAATGAGCCACAATATTTGATGCACTGCAAACATTTCAAAATGCAAAGCATCCATTGCAGAAGAAAAATCCAGGCATTGCATGAGTATGTGCATGCACATACTCAAGCTGTAGGTTTATTTGTTTTTACTGCTAGAAGTGGTCTTCTTTCTTGGGAAGCTAAGAGTTTGCTYGGAAAACTGAAGTTCAGAGAGAAGCTCAGTTTTGACTTGACGTCTTTAAAAAGACATTAAAAGGGATTACTGGCAACTAAACTCCAAAACAACAGGCAGAGAAATGACACAAGAAGGGTATGCCTGTACGTCAAAGCAACCCCCATCAAAGCATCCCCCGTATTTCCAGAGTAAAAGTCTTCTGGCAGTACACAACTGTTTAGCAAGCTATGGATGCTGTTTTTCAAATGCAGAGAACCCCATGATGCATTCTTCCAGTGGATTCTGAGCACCCCTGAGAGGAACTAGGTTTACGTTATCCATTGCACAATCACTGTACTGAAAAACAAACTTAAAACCTAAGTCCTGCTCAGAGTTCCTGAGGGAATACACAAAACATTCAGCATTCTTACCAGGAATTTTACAACACTGAACAGTGTTAAGTTTCCACTGTTCTCCCAGAAAACGAACAATGCTCTCCAGTTTCCAGAACCTTTTGGGTCTAATTAAAAAATTCACTTAAAACAGCTGGAGGAGAGGATGGCTTATATTACAAATAATGCAAGTATTTCTAAATTTCTACTCATCTAGATCAGACAAGAATGAGTGGCGTTTATAACTGTTAGTATTAAAACATATATGTCTTGGGTCGGTGAATTACTCTGCTGAAGCACATGGTGAAATTATTTTATCCGATATTCCCATTTAACCAGCTGACATATCTAACCTTTCAACTAGCTGACAGTGAACTGTCTCACTACATATATCCCTTACACAGAGAACCTTCCGTAAGTAARAAATTTCTCCTTAAGTAAGCACTTTTTCTGAGCTGCTGTGATGCTGTGGTAAATAGAAGTGACTAGGCTTGCTTGTCTGGCATGTATGAAAATGTGTGAACAGTTTACCTACTACTGACCCTTCGCTATACCATCACTCTCCTGCTTTTCTATATGATATTTTTAAGCTCTGTGGAAAACCAGTCTGTGCTAAAGAAGGGCCTCAGTGTCATTCAAATGCCAGTTGACTTCACTGAAGAAAGTTTTCGAAATGAAAGACAGTATCAAATGATGGGTAAAATTTGAAGGACAAGCAGGTGGGTTCAAATTTTGTAGAAGCAGGGGAGATGGAAAATCTTTTCCATCCTTCTCACTGTATAAAAGCCTCAACAACTTACACGTGTAACAAGAACATCACTTAAATTCAGTTTGCATTGTATGCAGTTCTTACCAACACTACYTCCCAGCCTAGAACAAGAGTCAAGCTCTGCACAGGCAAAATTGCAAGGCAGGCAGGATGCAATCGACAAGAGCTTACTACCCGTGGGGACAAAGAGCAGCATAGCTGCCTTACTCTTCCAGAAACTCTAACACCAGGTCTTTCAATACACTATCTACTAAAGGAAGGCCTGAAAAATGACTGCTTATTCAGTACAACACTGCAGAAAATGGACTGAGGAAAGCACAGTAAAGATATTGGGGGTGGATTTATGGGTATGAAACAGGTAAGCTTACAGGAATTTCCTTCCAGAAAACTAGGCCTCCCATGAGCAGTGGCACAAGTAAAACCTTGTGCGCAACTGGAGAGACACACTGTGTAGTAAATCAAAGCATCGTAAACTAACAGGGTTAAGTTTATTTTGCTCTGACAAATAAGTCTCATGGTAGCTGGTCACAAAAATAAGTAATAGGAATGGAAGAGAAACTACTGCCTACAGACACTACAATTAAGGTCTTGCAAGACCTTGAGCCTATAGTATCATCTCATCTTTGCCTAGAAAAAGTTCCTCATAGTATCAGTGACTGTCTCAGGTACTTTCTGTGTAAATTTTGGGGGTTTATTCTTAGCTTGAAACTGTTACTGAACATTAAACAAAAGCTAGTTAAATAATTCACTTTTAAATTCATAAGTATTTGTTTAAGTAATATATTTTTAGAAACTGCTCCTTGGGAAACTGYCTCCCATTTGCTGTATGCTATATTAGCGAAGGAAAGTACACTATGTACTCGCAAAGCTGATTTTGTGCAACATAATTACCAAGACAACAGGACTAGTTCTGCCATACTGATAAAGCTACGCAGGCTCTGTAACACAGTTCAGAAAACTGAATGGTCACCTTGGAAGCCTGTAAGGCACAAAACACATCTGTACTCCCTCAAATCTCTAAGCAATAATCTCTTTAACATTATAAAATGTACTGCTGCTTGCCATTGCCACGACGCTAACCCATACTGACAGATTAATGGAGAAGAGAAGATTGAGAGGGAGGGAGAGACTACAAATGTTGTAAATCATCAGTTGAGGGCTTGATCAAAACTGAGATTGAAGTCTCCACCACAATCACAAAATTCCTGTATTCCACATCTAATAATATGACTCTCCTCTGAATGCATCAAGTGATGGTTTACAAAGCCTCCATCACCTTGCCAGTTTCTTCATACTTCATCTGTAAGGAAGCACAAATGGATCCTGAGCAGCCTGTGCATCCCTTATAGGATCGCARTTTCACTGTAAGATTGCACACCAAAACACTGGAGAGAGGAAGGCAGGCAAAATGGTGAAAAACCCCACCTCCAGTTACTAGTAGTAACTGTTTTGCAAGTCTACCCAGGATTCACACAGATAGCAGGCTACCTGCAGTAAATGCAAATCACTGTAATTAGCTAGTCTAAATTCATTAGTGACTAAAGTCAGTCCATTTCTAACTAGTCAGGATTTGCTTAAATCTGCCTAATGCTCATACACCAAAATGACAGGTGCTTTCTACATACCCAAAATAGACTGCTTAACAGAATCTTTGGCAGGAAACTAGTCGAAGTGCTAAAATCATCTGTGTGCTATGAACAGGCAGCTGTTGTGACTCTCACTGACAGTCATCAGAGATTTATGCAATCACTTGCTACTGAGAGATCACCGAAGACAACTCCATTCACACTGAAAGAACAACAAAACCAGAAGACCTGCCACAACAGTTATCTGGCTATAAAAGTGAGTTGGAGAGGGGAGGGATATATGAGGGGAGAGGGAAGAAAAGACTTGGAGCAAGATGCAACAAAAAGCAACTCACGTGCCCTTTCAAAATCCCCAACTTTTTGATTGCATGTGACCACATTCTCTGCAGAGCTTGAGCTGTCTTCATTGTTGCAGGATATAATCTGTGAGGGGATGCCGTACATCCCCGTCTTTTCATCTGTTTCCACCACTCAACACGGTTATGTAATTCTAATACAATAGTGGCCTACATACTTGAACAAATCCTGCCGTCAGTTTCACACAGAAACACATCAAAACCACAGTACGGAAATCTACCAGGAGTTTAACTAACTCTCACTTTAAAAGACCCCAGGAAAAAGCAGTACTGTAACCTTAGGTTTTTTAAAAAAAAACCTAAGTGCCAGAAATAGATCGATATGTAGCAAGTTGTTCTTCTTCCAAGCACATACGGGTTCACCCCACCAGGAACCTACCTGAAACTTTAAAGAAAAAAGACCTGAGAAGCACAGTGCAGATTATTTGAAGATTCATATTCTGATTATAATATTTTATAGTAAAAATTACCACATGACTCCATTACCTTGAGTAACACTGTGGTTTAGCAGCCTCTATCAAGTCTTAACAATTTAACTGCTGAATCCAGGAAGTCCTTATGCAGAAATAACTGTATACATGTGAGTAATCCCTTCAACTGCACATGTAAAATTACATATAAACACTTGCAGAACTGTGGACTTGGCTCCAGCAAGCAAAAAGGGAAAGAGAAACAAAATTGTAATAGCCGCAAATAACAGACACTCTCTCTGCCCTCAAACATTTAGTAAGATATTTGTAAGAATGATAAGCTAATCATACAGCCAAACAGATGACTTTGTTGGAAAACAGGTCAAGCTATCAGTTCCATCTATGCCGCATGAATGCTGTGAAATTTAAGCCTTAAATGAACTTTTCCCCTAGGCTTTATGTAAGTAAGTTTCACAGGCAGTGAACAGATAGGAATACATACCAAGTTCTGTACACAGTGCTAACCAAAACCTCCATCCATAGATTGCATTTTTCATTAGTGGAACAATTTTAACTGCTGAAAAGTAAGAATTCAGACAGCAGTGGAAAAGGTGGAGGGGTTTCTTTTTTTTTTTTT
>JAYKAV010000031.1:36705-74694 GCA_035582835.1 Phoebastria nigripes
TTTTTTTTTTTTTAGGTTTTTCCACTTAAAATCAAGACTGAATTCAACGTCTTGTGTTTCGACTGAGACCCCATCTCTGCACTAGCCAGGCTTGCACCTTCAGTGCTGAGCTGCCAAGGGTGAACACCGTTCAGCCTGCACCAAAGGGGTCCAGGAGAAGCTTGCTGACACCAGCCTCTGACTGGGGTGTCCCACTTCCAGAGCACATGTGTGGATGTAAGTAGTTTAAGACTGTCACTAGAGTTTGGTCAAAACAGTTTAGAATCTCCATCAACATTTCTAAAGAAAAAACTCATTCCTCTGAACAGACTCACATTCAGTTTCCAAAACCGCATTTTAAATTTACGTATTTATTTTTACAAAAACAGCAGGAAGCAGAAACAAATGTAAGGATGTATTTGAGACCTCTCTAGCCCTGTCTTAGCTCTCCTGCTCTCCTCCTCCTTGCCCTGACAAAACTTCAACAGCACTCCAAATAGAGAAATATCACCAAAAAAAGACTGGGATAACATGGAGAAAAAAAATGGCGAAACATTGTCCATGAGCTGTATTTGTTTTAACAGCAAGGACTCTTCTTCCTTGGTTTTGGACTGTCTTTTCTCTAAAGGAAAATGAGAAAGACAGATGGATTGACTCCACCAAAATTTAAAAGGAACCTGAAAAGAAATTTAAAAAAAAAACAAACCAGGAAGCCTACGAATGTTACTGCAAATTTTCTTGCATAGTCAGAACAGGAGCTGTGAAGAGACTGAGGAGTTAATAGAAAGATGAAGGCTTTTGCATTTGAATATTTAATTTTGGAGGAAAACAATTTCTCCAGGATAGAAATTCCTCTATTCAATTTTTTGAAGTGAGATGGAAAGAAAATACGGGTTTTTTTAAGCTAGCAAACAAGCACTGTCCCAGACACTGTCTTTTGACCTTACCTGCATGCCTCTTTACAAGGGGTAAAGGAAACTAAAGCATAACTTCATGCCCAGCACAAGATCACAGATGCAATTACGAGACTTTCACACCTATATGACATCTATTATCCACAGACATTTAAAATGGAAACTCTTTTTGAAAGCAAGCTCAACTCCAATGAGAGACACACACCTTGGTTCTTTGCAGGAGTCTATCCAGACAATAAAGTGTTTGTGAATCATGTGGTGAAAAAGAAATTGAAAACTAAGCATGATGATCTGTTCCATAAACTGGGACTGTGAAAAGAAAAGCAGAGCTCCCAGAAAACTCAACAGAGCAACCTCAGAATGTCACAACAAAGCCTTACAGCAGAAGGCAGCATCTCTCCAGTCACCCAGGTGAAGAAAGAGCTTCCTTACCTTGGCATGGTCTCCCCAGCAGAAAAGCTAACTAGAAGTCTTACACATAGCACTGTCTGTTTTGAACTCTTCCTCTCCAGCCAGCAAAGAAAAAGGGTATTACCTCACACATAATCTAGACAAAGCTTTGTAAGTAAGCACAAAGGAAACCTGAAATGGTCTTGTTGGCTCCGTTATGGAAATGACACATAAAAGGGGTCCTTCCCCATCCCCCCCGTCCCCTTCGTCTGCTACCATGGACTTAAGCATAAAAATCTTGAAAGCTGASTCCAGGTTTTTCCTAAAGACAGACTCCTATACTGAAGATGATCAAGAACTCCAAGTTTAACTGGAAGTCACCTGCCTGTAAAGGATGGGGACAGAGGCTCTTCTAGCCACTGATATGAGCAGCCAAGTGGAGGGGCTCCAGAGCTGCATCAAGATGTTGGCAGCATACCTGGTCTCAAAGACCAGATACATTATCAGAGGATTCAGAAACTGCCCTCACATGTCACCTGCCTGCATAAAGGCAATCATGACAGACAAAATTGGATGGCCCTAGCTTTATAGGCATTCAAAGATGCTGATCCACTTACATTTTTGGAGGATCCCCAAGAGATCCCCTCAATAGGTAGTGGAAGCTGAGTGAAATGAGAAGCAATCTGTACATCAGTGTGTGGTGTGAAGGTCCACACCTCCTCTTTTTCAGCTGTAGGCCGTAGCCTACTAGGCTATTAAAAATGACTATGAAAAGACAATCATGTAACACAAGCTGCATATCCAGAGCCTGCCAAGTATTCTTAATTAACATAGTGAAAAATGAAGAGGAACAGGACCTTTACCAGGCCTTTCCCCTGCAGTAAGGAAGGACGCTCAAACCACTTTGAAGTAAGAAGTCTCTGACTGAAGTGTTTTCATGAAGTATCTGCGTATGGTAGGGCAGATCTTTGACTAGGATCTAGGAGGATGAGAAAAACTAATTAACTAATTACCCATGGATCTTTTACAATACAGCCAACATATCACAAAGAAAGAGGTACCTCGTTTTCTACCAATAAATGCTCTAATTCAGAGAAGCATTTCCTACTTTTTGTGTAGGCTCCCGCACCTATACAGCAAACCCCAGAAGAGCAACAGATTGTCCTGCAGAAACAGGCTCCCAGAATGGTGAATGGCTCAGATTAAAGGAAGAGAAGTGATAAAAAATGGTTTGCAAAAGATATMCACTAGCAGTAACATGCCATTGCTCTTCAACAAGGCAGAAACTCTTTTTTTTTTCCTCCTAGGGTCAAGAAGGAGAAACACAGATAAGGGACAACTCCATGTTAAGAGATTCATCAGTTCTACTTTCACATTCGAGTAAAATCAAGATGGTTGTTAACATCAAGATGGTTATACTATCAGGATACAGGAAGTTTGGGGAAAAAAAAAAAAAGAAGTCACATACTGTACAAGTGAGTATACCTCTGCACTGGAATGACAACTTTTGAAGGAGAAAAAAAATTTCATGTAGAAATGAGCTATGCAGACAATCCTTTCTTCCCCTTCCCTCCAATGAAGAATTATCAGTTAGATATAGCTTTTGCTTTCTCCCAAATTACTTGACAAGAACAAATACCTCGCTAACAGAGCAAAGGTATTTTGCTTGTAACAAGCATGTTCATCATGTATTATCAGACTTTGTGCAAGAAACATTTTTTCCCAAAATGCATTTAGAAGCAGTAACCTCTGCATTTAGAAGCAGTAATCTCAAGATAAGGGTTGTCTAAAAAGGCCTATTTAAAGAAAATACAAACTGAGCATAACGTTTCTAATCATTTGTTCTTCATAGATTTGATTAGTTGAATGTCATTACACAGAAACACAAACAGAACTGTTTTTAATGCAAAAGAAGTGACGACATCAAAAACTTTTCTTAATCATGTTTCACTTGCTATAATTTGTAAATTCTATCTACAACAGCACTGGCAAATGCTACGTAAGTACAACATGCCTATTCCAGGCATTCAAAGACCAATCTTTACTTCTTAAGTTGCATGAAAACTTTTAAAACCATCAAATGAGAACTGTTTACTAGACAATAATTAAGTTTTTTTTGTTTTACTTCTTTCAGGAGCAGTTTGAATCCATCATGACGACAATGCCCACAGTCATTACTTGACACTGTGCTCAGCACTATTTCACTACGAATTTTGCTTCCAGTTAGCAAAACTACTCCTTCTTAAAAAACACCCAGTGCCAAAGCTGTCAGCTGCAGAGCCAAGAGCATAATTCAGGCTTCTTGACTTCCAGTCAAGTAGCCTATCCACCGAAACGTGTTGTGCAAGGAAGCAAACACACAGATTTCCTTCATTTCTGTCAAACAGAAGTCTCACATCTAACCACTGTAATAGGAAAACAGGGGTCAACCTTCTCCTGTTGTGGGAGTTTTTGCCAGCTAACAGATGGAGAAAAATTCCAGGGTGGCAAAACTTGCATTCATTTCTACCTCTTGTTGCACTGTGACACTCCAAATGCCTTCCAGACTGCAAACTGAACTAGAACCCAGTCCTATGCAGAACTCTGGAGATGATGGGCAACAGCACCAGACCATTGAGAATATTAATCAACAAACACATCTAGGTCTCATTTGCATTGTAGCCCTGTTACTAACATTCACAACATAATGCCCCAGATTTTGTAGTGCACAATTGTTTAGAAAATAAGTAAAAGGGAATGGAAAAAAAAAACCCCACACAAAAGATCTCCGCTGATCTGGAGCTTTGACAAGTTGTGTGCTTTTTAATTCAAAATATATAACTTAATCCAGATCACAGCATGTCAATGACAAATGATGCTTAAACATAATGAAGGATATCACACTATCTGCCCATAATAGCAGTCCCTGCACTAGCATTCTTCGAATGGTTCACAGTGATGAAATAGCATCCCTAGTTAAAAGAATTTTTGCAGAAATTTGCCTTAGCACAGGAAAAAACACATCAAAATAGAGGCATGGGATTTGACTTGTACAAATATTTAATCATTCTGCAATTCCAAAAAATAAAGGTAATAACAAGTAACCTGGACACTGAAAAGAAGCCAGTAAAGAATGTGGCATTAGGCATCTTTTTGCTGGATTACTGAGTAAAGCACATAATCTCTGAATAGTTTGATTTGTTTCAACTCTGTAATAAAGAAACACCTAAATAAAACTGGTGAGGCTGTACATATAAATATCTCAGTAATACATACACTAGCCTCTTTTGGGGGGGGGGAATCAACTGTTTTTCAGAGAAATTTTCATATGTCCATGCCAGTAACATACTGCCTAAGAAGACTGTGTTTCCTATGTATTTAAAATCAAACATTTACCAATGATATTGAAGACTTTCAGAAAGCAGGACAAGCACCTTGAAAGGAAGAAAGCAGAGAATCAGGATTTTCTTAAAACATTTTGAGTTAAAGTCACAATTCACCTTAGAAATAGCTAATAAAAATCCAAGGTGGGTTTTTTGTTTGTTTGCTTGCTTGCTTTCTAGATGCTTTCTTCTTCTCAGGCTCATTAAGGTTTCCTTGCCTCTAGAAACGAGCACCTTCGGAAGGTTCACGGAAGACCAACACCCCTTTTCATCTTTGACAATGCAGGTTTCTCTTCCCAAACAGACATCTACCTCATAGGCTGAGTACAGTTTCAAGAGATACAAACTAAACAACAACTTCTTTTTGACCATAACAACTTCCACAGTCCTCCTGCTCATTTACATGCTGCCCCTTGACTCTCTCCATGAATTCTGCTGTTTGGCTCTTCAAAGTAAGCCAAAACAGCTTCCTAAAGCATCAAAAGGCTGTTCATCTTTTCCCACTGGATCACTCTATTGCCATTTCTGTGAGCTGAACTGGCTTGCCAAGGAACAGCTGAATACCACGAGATGAAGCAGAAGGAATATTAGAACTCTGCACCTAAGATCAACTCAGCCATCAGGTGAAGCTTCACCTTCAAGGATGCACCAGGGTAGGAAAGCTAGATTTTATTAAAGGGACAGATTAAATGTATAATCATAGAATCGTTTAGGTTGGAAAAGACCCTTAAGATCATCGAYTCCAACCGTAAACCTAACGCTGCCAAGTCCAGCACTAAACCATGTCCCTAGGCACCACATCTACAGGTCTTTTAAATACCTCCAGGGATGGTCACTCAACCGCTTCCCTGGGCAGCCTGTTCCAATGCTTGACAACCCYTTCCGTGAAGAAATTTGTCCTAATATCCAATCTAAACCTCCCCTGGCGCAACTTGAGGCCGTTTCCTCTYGTCCTRYCACTTGTTACTTGGGAGAAGAGACCGACAGCCACCTCGTTACAACCTCCTTTCAGGTAGTTGTAGAGAGCGATAGGGTCTCCCCTCAGCCTCCATTTCTCCAGGCTAAACAACCCCAGTTCCCTCAGCCGCTCCTCGTAAGACTTGTGCTCTAGACCCTTCACCAGCTTTGTTGCTCTTCTTTGGACGCGCTCCAGCACCTCAATGTCCTTCTTGTAGTGAGGAGCCCAAAACTGAACACAGTATTCCAGGTGCGGTCTTGCTAGTGCTGAGTACAGGGGGACGATCACTTCCCTAGTCCTGCTGGCCACACTGTTTCTGATAYCAGCCAGGATGCTCTTGGCCTTCTTGGCCACCTGGGCACACTGCTGGCTCATATTCAGCCGGCTCTCAACCAACACCCCCAGGTCCTTTTCTGCCAGGCAGCTTTCCAGCCACTCTTCCCCAAGCGTTGCATRGGGTTGTTGTGACTCAAGTCCAGGACGTGGCACTTGGCCTTGTTGAACCTCATACAATTGGCCTCGGCCCATCGATCCAGCCTGTCCCGATCCCCCTGTAGAGCCTTCCGACCCTCAAGCAGATCAACACTCTCGCCGAGCTTGGTGTCATCTGCAAATTTACTGAGGGTGCACTCGGTCCCCTCGTCCAGATCACTGATAAAGATATTAAACAGAACTGGCCCCAATACTGAGCCCTGTGGAACACCACCTGTGACCGGCCARCTGGATTTAACTCCATTCACCACAACTATTTGAGCCTGGCCATCCAGCCAGAAGCAGGGAAATAAATGCAACACAGGAAAAATTTTAATGGAAAAGACAGGAAAATGAAAGTTCCCAAGTGGCTTTAAGGGTACTTAAGACTATGACAAAATATATTCTCTCCTGCTTTTTAATCCACCTTTGATAAAACAACAGATTACTACCCTCACACATATACTTTACCCTAGCATATCCTGCTAGCCATGAACAGGTTGTGTATCTTGTCTGTTTGCCCATATTCTAGAAGAAACATTTATGAAGACTTTGCAGGTATTAATGTAATACTAGGATATAATCTGATATATAAACATACTAAGATATATTAATAAAAAGATATTTTTATATACATATATACACACACTAAATATATCTGGCCCTGTAGCATAGATGAATAGAAAGAAAGCCTGCTTCTTTCTCCCCCTCACGCTGCACATTAAAAAGGCATACAAGCACCAGGAGCTGCATTTCCGTCCCCTACTGAATTTGCAGGGCACTTAGAAGTCTAGAGCAGACCAGCAAAACAAGTAGGAAACCTCATATTCCAGAAGAAACCCACCAAGTTTTTGACAAATTATTTTTGCACAATGCAGACAATCCATGCAAGCGAGCAAAACTCAGAGCTGAGATTCAAGGTGTACAACTCACAACGAACACAGAGAGACACTAGGTGGTGCAGTGATGCTGCAGCTCAGGCACACACTGCCTCCCTGCCCCGAAGAAGGATGTTAAATACAGAATTTATTTCGAGTTTTAGAACTACAACTTCAGGCTATTGCTTTGGCACACAGCATGGTATTATTGCTCTGAATAACTAGACTCAATATTACACAATATCTTCATTTATTTATTTCTCAAACAGGTTGGCATTTGAGTGATGTTCATAAAATATAATTTGTATAAATTAAAAAGATCCTGAGAAAGGCCTAAAATCTTGTTAAGCCAAAATCCTATTTCAAAACTTTCCTTTCAGACTAAAAATGACAGGAAATGTGATGTTAAAACAAGGTGTTAGGTGTTTTTTGTTTTGTTTCTTTAATCTCAAGCACGTATCCTATCATCAAACAGACTGTTTCTTTTTAAAAAAAAAAATTCCAGCTTTATTAAGTTTAAGTGCCTTTCCACCACAATTATTTCAAGAATTAATTGCACTGTTTATACAAAGGAAATAAACATATTCCCCAAGCAGTTTTATGTTCTGAAAAGAGAGAAACATCTGCTACTCCAAAGATAAACCATGGATATTCTTCATCAGCCACACCAAGACACCATGGAAATGGGTAGCTGAAAAATTCTAAATGAGAGTTTGAACCAATACTACATGACAGTTGCACCTAAAGTTAGAAATGCTACATTTTAGCACTAACAATAAAAAGGAGAATTATAGTTACATTTTTGGAGTGAAGCTTTTTCTTCCAGGCCACTTTTAAGCTGAACATAAGAAGTTTACACTTTCAAGAAGTACCATGAGGTCCTTTAAGGCCCTGATTTTGCTGACATAAAGGCATAATTTCTCATTACACCAGAGAAGTCAAGCAACACACACACACTGGAATTTTCTAAAATTCATTCACTTGTATTTCACAGTACTTGCGATCTCTGCCAGTAAGAACAAGAGTTAATCATTTCAATTCAGTACCCAGAAGCTACTTAGGATTGTGTGGTGCCTTTTTAAAACTATGATGCTTATTGAACAACTATTTTTTTAACAACCGCCTGTTCCCTCTCTAACTATTGGAAGGGGGTAAATGCAAAAGCACCACCTGAACTGCTTTGATGGTATGCTACCAGGAGCAGGTCCTCATTTACCATTATTGGGAGTGGGGAGGGGGGAATGGCAAGAAGGGCAAGAAGCGGTATTTACYCAGCAGAGTGTAACAAATTCAGAACATGAAACTCAACATCAATTTACAACCTTCGCACACTACACAAATTAAAAATATACATGCAAAACTTCTAAACTTTTCTGGGATGGGGTGGAAGACAGGAGCGGAGCAGTTAACACTTTACAGCTGAATTCTACTGAGCTTAGATGCATACATATGCATCATCAAAAACCAGTACAATATCCCATTACAAACTAAACAAAAGCCTATTCAAGATGGGGAGAAAAAAAAATAGAAACATTGTATCCAAAACACAGCTGCAAGACACACAGGTCTTACCTACTGAAAACCTAAAACTCATAGAAATATAGCTTAGATCTATTTCAGGAGCAAGTTCCCTCCACTATCTTTTGCCCAACAACAGTTCTGTCATTACCCTGGTGAAATTACACTGCAATTGTTCCAGTGCTTCCCCCAACAGGAAGCAATCAATTGTTCAAAATTTGTGAGGGAACAGCTTCAATTGAAATACGAAATTGCCATTTTGGAGAAGAAAACACATTCCATTTCCCAAAGAAAAGAAGTTTTAAATTATTTCATTTTTTAGAAAACAATTTCTGCCTCTTGAGAAATAACACTCTGGGGACTACCATTTTTTCCTTCAAAGTCTTCTTCCTTTTCACACGTTGCTTCATAGAGGAAAGCCAGAAGCTGTTGTTCCCAAGTGTTCTGGGACATGCAGCACCAGTCCAGTGGAGAAGCCTTGGAGACACTAATTTACTCTCCCATAGGTGTTCAAGGGGTTCTAAAGAAAAGAACAAACCTCACCTCTTGGGGCAAGGCACGTGCCCAATCTTGCAATAAAGTAGATTTTCCCACCACCCCTTTTTCAAAAACACAGCAAGGCTTCAGGAGATAAAAACCTGGAAGCCAAGCAGTTTCAATTGAAGATCAAAATTAATCTAGGTAAAAGGCTGACAGATCAATTATACTTGTGTATGTAGTATATGTATATACACACTGGAAAGTGAAGAGTTTATTTGCTGTTTTGTTTTCTGAATGGTTTTCTTAGCCCTTGTCACACAGACTAAGGTGCTGGTAAGTTTTTTTGTATACACCACAAGAAGGTAACGCTACTGAAGGGACACTAAACTTTCAGTTCACCTGATCAATGCCAGCTTTAAAGGCTATCTCTGACTTAACCACCCCCATTCACTTTAACTGTAAAACCTATCACATTTCTTTCCAGTCACACTGTTTCTGTACCTTCTGCTCCTTAAGATGCCCATGCAAATGAAGTCAGAGAATCAAAGTGCTCAAGCAGTTTGTACATAAGCTAAGTTTAAGAGGACCACTTTTTGCTTGGCATCATAAAAAAAAGTTTGTTCTGATGTACTTGCAGCATCAGGATTTGATGGGGAGGTAAATTAAATTCACTAGGTGTGCATAATCAATTTCATGATGCTAGATAAGTCAATAAAAAAAAAAAGTTAACTGTGAAAAATTTAAGTGCAGCCACCATTCCTTAAGTGCCTTATTCCAGAATCAGTTATTCTCTGCAGCCAAAGCACACCTTTTTCTCTTGTAGCATCTTAAAATAAAAAATTGAAAGAAAAAGCCAAAGCACCATGTGCATTACATGGTCCAAAGCACTGATTAAAATCTTATTCAACTTCAGTGATACACCTTCTACTGCTACAGTTTTTGAATGCTTCTGCTTCCTGCACCCATATTCAAATAGCAATCCAAGCAGTACAAGGGACCAACTAGCATCGAGTGACTACTGGTGAGAAACTGCATTTCTGCTATTCCATGGTCCTTACAGACTCTGTGATTGCATAAACTTTGTTATTCAACAACTACAGCTCTCAAATCTGAGAGAAACAAGCTGGGTACCTCTCTACTGCTTCCTGTAACTGGTTTTTAAAAGGCCAGTTCATTGCTGGGATACAATCCAAACAGGTCAGCATTTATATTTCATCATMCAGTCATAATGCAAGACAATTCAAACAATGGTACAATTGTTAGTTTCTGAGCTTAGTCCCAAACCAAACCAGATTTTCTTTCCCTGTTAAGGTTTCTAGTATCCTTTGTTCTAACTCTATTAATAGAGGAATGACATGCCGTATTCTTGGAAGCATTTTACTTTTGTTCAAGCATTCCTGTGGCAGTAAGATTACATATCATACATCACATTAGCTTTCTTTTCTTGGCTGATGGAAATAAACCTGAATACAGTTCTGTATAATGCATAAATTTTAATGGTACATTTGACCACATCTAAGACTAAAACCCCATAAAATTCACACAATATAATGCATTTCATACAACTATCAATGCCATATCACAAACCTCACAAAACATAATCATCAAACAGAAAGTCACTGATGCACAAGGTAGATAAATAAAAGCTTAAAATGCATTTAAATGYCCATAACAGTAAGAACCTAATTCAAATTTCTGTTAAAAAACAAGTTAAAAATTGACAATCAAAAGATATCAAATCTCTATAAAATTAAGCTGTTTTGAGCTTGAAGTCTCATGTTCAGCATCGTTCAGATACATGCCACAACAAACAGCTTGATTTATTAGCCAACTTTTAGCTGTTTTCTAGTCACACTTGTCATACCTCTCCACATTCCTTTCCTTCTACCACCATACTCCTGCCTTCAAGGTCTTAAGCAACTCGCCTCTCCCTCTCAAGAGGTCTCAACAGCCTACTCAGTCATGGCAGAAAGCATTGCTGAAGTTCACCCCTAAACTTTAATGTGTCTTGCACATATCTAAAATGAAAGCAAAATCTGGTGCAAACGGGAGTTTGGTAGTTTTCCTATCATCCATACAGTGGGATGCATGGATGCAAATGCAAATCTGGGGATTGCATTTGAAGGGTTTAGGTCCGTAAGTCTTATACTGATACTCCTCCCAGTACATTTGGAAGAAGAGGAAACAAACAAACAACCACCAAGCCCCTCCCAACATCTCAATTACCATGAGATAGTGGATTAAGCCAGCTGCACCTGCTTCAGTAAAACACATTCAGAATCCCTTTTCTCACAGCAAGGTTTCCTCCTCAGGGCCTCCAAATGAGTATAATTGCTTTTTCAAACAATAAGTGTAAATGCTCCCTACAGCTCTGAATTTTTCTAGGACAGCGTCACCAGCAACCTATCATCCAATATAAAGTTGTGTTACACTGAAACTCGCCACATACCTGATGACACTGATAAAACACTTTGAGGTAAGAAAACAACAGAAGGGCAGATAAGAGCAGTAAAATTCCAGCATTTTCCATTCCTTCTCCTCAATCCTTTTGCAAKGTTGGATGTGAAGCTGAAGTATACCATGCAGTTACGTACCAGCACATGACTTCACTAACATCCGAATATGTTGTTATAAAGAACATTTCAAACACCCCCCCAACTAATGTAGAAATTATTCCTACCAATAGTGTTAATGACAGTCAACCAATAACCAATACATCAACACAAGAGGCGGGGGTGTGTGTGTGAAGTCAGCTGCCCCTTGTCTTTAGTATCAAGATAGTAATTTTCACTTGGCTGATTCATTCCCAAAGCACTAATCCGAGTTTATCTGCAGCCACTCTTGCTTCACTTGCAAGGATGCCAACAGAACAATTTGAAACTAGAACCCTTGATGCAATCTTTCTACCAAGTCAACACTTCACATGCATGTAACATCAACATAAGGAACTTCAGGCTTCGCTCCAACCATTAAACGAAACCAAACCGACACATCCCTATGAAATAGTGCCACTTCGACTGAACTGCAAACTGAAGTACACAAAGAATAAGCTGACCAGAACAAGGTCAGTGAGTGACAGAACTAATTTTTTTCCTCCTTTTGTGACTATTAGTCACTTTCATAAACCACATGAGGCTTGGGAAAGAAAACCAAGAGAATCCTTTTGCACATGTGGCTAAAAGGACATTAAACATCTCAGAATCACTAAGGTTTAGAAATGTTTCCATTAAGTTACCACCCAGAGCAAAGTCACTTTGGTAGCAACTGAAAGTTCATTCTCAACTGAGATTTGGAACAGAAAGTTTTCTTCTTGTGGTCTGAGCCACATAAAAGAGCATTATACACTTCAAGGACCTTCTGACACACAAAGCAGAAGCAAACCATGACGAAGTGTTCTGCTTTTTTCCCCATCCGAAAGAAAAAGAAGTTATGTACCTGCCTATAGACAAACAAGCCTTACAAAAAGGTAAGAAGAATTTAATCCCTTTTCAAATCACTGTGATCCGAGTTTTAGTCCATCCTTATTGCTGCAGAAGACATTAGGAACATATCTACTGGCTTCTACAAGGTAAAGCAGGAAAAGAAAGCTTGGAAAAGAATGGAAAAATAAGTCAGATTATTGCAACAGGCAGAGATGTTAATGAATGAAATGTAATGAATGGAATTCTATAGTTTAACACCATAGCAACGTTAAAATTAAGAAGGCATCATAATAACCTGTCAAACAAAAAGCCACACAGAAAATGACAAAACATACTCAAGGCATCCCCGTATGTCAGACTGGATTGTAAGTATTTCACATACACCGAAGGGACAGCAAAGACTGATTGATGCACCAACAGTACTCTGGTAGAGGGCTTTTCACATCTTACCAATAGGTTGGCAAGTGTGTCTGAGGCACATGACTGAAGATCTCCCCACCTTCTTCCCCCATCTTAACCTATCCCTAAACCTTTTAGGTGCACTGGGCACTGCGCACAAATAGCTAGGGAAGCATAATTGCCAAAGGGGAACTGAGTGCATAGCAGCTATTGGAAATGCCAGTAGGCATCCATCTGCAATCAACACTATGTCTTTAAAACTCTGACCCCAGGGTTTTTGCAACCTGACCTACTGTAACACATCATACCAAGGTAAAGCACATACCAGTATTTGTCAACTGTCAGCAACTGAAAGGGAGTTCCTGCCAAAGTACTGGGTCAGGAACAACATCCCTACTTTGATGCTAAACTGCAAGACTTTCAGGAAACTAAGTGCTAGAAAATAAAAATTTACAGCCAAACTGTAACCATTATGTAGTCCACAGACAAAACAACACAAGTACAATTCTACACGGAAACAGGAGTTCTGATGGCATCATCTAAGCAGCACACACACATATGCTACCAATCAGCTATGCTACTGTAACTTCAACTACTGTAAAAATCTATCAACCCTATGAACAGAATAACCAAAACCACTGACCACTTTTTACTCCTGGAATAAAAATTACTTAGGAAAACAAAGTAATCAAAAATGTAAATTGTTTTTCATCCTATTCTGCAACTCTTCAAAAAGCTTCTGAAACACTGATTGGACAGAAGAATCCTCAAGCCCTGGCCACTACAAGAAACCCACATTATCCAGCAGACTTTTGCAGTGCTGGAACATAGAAGGAAGAGCAATCAGTGCCAAGCACTGACCCTGGCAGCAAGCTGCTCAGTTCAGTCAAAGGCCAACAATTTGCCTCTCACAGCTTTGTGGAGCCTGGAATGACAGTCTAGCTGGACATCCTGCATTCTGAAAAGCTCATACTGACTAAAAATCATAAGGGGTGAGCATCCGAAATGCTTTCCCATCACAGAATAGGCATGCATGTGCAAGGGAAAGATACAGCAGGCTGCGTACATACATTATTAACTAAATAAATAACGGATAGGTGTATCATTTCTTGTAGCTGTATAAGGAAACCACTGGTTTTTTGCAAGATTTTTTCTTTTTTGATTGTGTTTTCTTACAAGAATCATTTATCCAAAATTCAGTAGTGAAACACTAATGCAATATTCTTAAAACCAGATCTAGAGACTCCAGCAGCAGAATATGTAAAAAGATATTGCTCTCTGATTATTTAATAGGGCACAACACAAGGCACAAACACCCGGAAATTGCTGACAATCATCTGCCTGCTTAGTTAACTGCTAYCACTGTAGGCCTTGAAGAAGCATCTTCATCTTTATTGTATTTTCAAGTTACTATATAGAGATGCCTTGAGGGTTCATGAAGGCATCTCTCCTGCTGTTTAGTAAGTTAGATGATGTTTTATTCTTACATAGAGTCAAGAATAATTGCATGTACATATTAGTTTCCACTGTACATTCCAGCTAAGATGTATTCAGGAACATAATTCTGCCTTAAGGCTGGTATTTGCAGTACATGCCTGTCTTATCAGCACAGATCACACAAAATTCTTGGCAAGTTCTTCATTTTGATGGTGAGAAATATATTCCAAACACAGTTTTAAAATACAAAGTGATTTTAAGTTAATTTGCAATTTTAACACAGTCATTAATTACACTATACTATTTGGCTCATAAGCCATATACAGTTCAGGTCATTCAAAAAAGAGATTCCTGCTGCATCAGTGACATCAGCTTCCTAAGAAAATACTGCAACTTACCACTTTCTGTTACACAAAGGACTTCAAAAATGTTTCCAATGTCAGTTGAATCTTCATTTGTCTTATAGTTCTAATAATCACAAGCTGTGAAAAATAGAATTCCTAGCATAGTCATGAATTTTACATTGTTTGCATAGTTTCATTAAGAAAAATAAAGGGGAATCGAGAAATCATAGCTGTAGTATATCTCCAGATTATTTTTCTGTCTTCTTCTACAAAATAATGAACAAACTGTTGTCTTTACAGAAGAAACAGAATTGTAGTCTTATTAAACTGTAATATAAGGAATATAACTATTGCAGGAGCCACACTGACAGTTTCTCCCTACTTAAGTTCAGTACGTGTAAGAAACATAAGCTTTCTCACAGTCTCAAACAATAGGCAGGAGGAAAGATCAGCCAAAGCTTGCTTTTTGCTGACAGAGAAGCTGCAACTGAATTCATAGCCAACACAGCCTACTTCTGTACTGTGTGGACTCACAGCTATGAAACAAAAAGAAGCTGCATCCAAACCATTTAATTTCTATTTCTTTACATGAAGGGCAGACCCTAAAACAGTTTGAAGAGACCCCATACACTCAGTAGAGACCTGACAACCCACACTTTTTATCAAGCCAACAGAAGGCTTCAAAAGGGCAAGGATTCCACCAATATTGATGAAAGCAGGTCCAAAAAATATTGCTATTTGAGACAAATCAGAGCAGACTGACAGCATGGTCTACCAGTACACCATTTGCTGAAATACACTGCAAGGTTTCTTACTTCAGGAACCATTCCGTACTCACTATGATTTTGTTTAAATGAAGTATTTAAGCAGTAGCCATATAAAGTGTACATCTAAAGTGTACCTCTGTAAATACAAGCTCTGTAACTACTGTAGCTCACACGTGCAGAGTCAGGCTTTCCATACATCTCGGGTCAGCACATTTAAACCTCATTCCTAAGAGACCCCTGCAAGTCAAGTCACCAACACGTTGTCGTGGATATTTAAGTTTCACTCACCAGAACCATCAGCAAATGATTACCCCTACTTACTAAATGTACTGCAGCAACTGGAGAGTCAAATACAATGGGATCCACGTCAAAAAGCTTACAAGATGGATTCAGAAGAGATGAAACAAACAAGCACAGGAGATGATAAAGATAACAGAACAAGAAGGGTGGAGTAAGAGTGGGATAGGTACCCAGATCAACTGCACAACCTTTATGATTCATTAAAGAAAAAAACAAACAAACAAACAAACAACCCCCAAACCAAACAAACAAAAACCAACCCCAAACCACACACTCTGGAAATAATCACATAAAAGAAAGTATCAACTGGTAGTTCACTGATGGCCAATAAATACCTATAACATGCAATAGGAGATATTGGCTAACACACAGAGACTCCATTCACAAAAAGGATACTTACAGTACTAATTATTCTACAAGCCACAAAACAAACTATGAGGCATAAATAAGTTCTGTTTATGGCTTCCATCCACGTTTTAGTGGGAGTGGGGGAGATGACTACAAATTCAGTTTCCTGCATGCCGGCACGCACACCATGCAGCCTCTCCAGTCCTGACAGGTGCTGCTTACTACTCCTAGGTGCTTCATACCTATATTGATTACTGCCGTTCAGCAATAGGTGTAGGAAAACACGTTTTCCCATAAAAACAGAACAATCTTAAAAAAAAACCAACACAAAAAAACCCCCAACCAAAACCCAAACAAAAAAGAAAAAAAAACCCAAACAAAAAAAATCAAACCAAAGCAGGGGCCAGGGAGAGGGAGAATAGGATTTTCTTTTTCAAACTTGGGAGTTCGCTTCTCCACAAAAACAGGGGTATTTTCRGTTAAAACACTGACCTGCATCCTGAGCACAAGCAGTATTTAAAATACAAAACTACGTTTTGCCTTCCGGCGTTCAAGACGTAAGCGACAGGCCAGCATTACAGAGGCAAGTCCGCGCGCCCGAGAGCTGAACGCCCCTCTGCTCCTGCCCACCGGCCTGCAGCTCCCCGCTCCGACTTAACTGAAAAAACACGGGATTTCCACCGTCCTTCGGCTCCAGCAGCGTCACTGGCCAGCCCGAGGCGGCGGGGATGAACGGAGCAAACCTGAAGCCCGCACTAACCAAGTCCTCCCCCTCATACGAGCAGCTTCTCCGCCTGAAGGGCGGGTGGTCCCGGCCTGGCTCGGAGGCAGCGATACGTTAAGCGGGTGTGAAATACACGTTAACACCTGTAAGTAAGCGTTACATACACGCACGCGCTCCTCACAGGGTGCCACAGCCGCACCCCCCGCCCGCGGCCCTCCTCGCAGCCCCCACCCGGCGGCGGGAGCCAGGCCCGCAGGGGAGCCCCTCCTCTGCCCCCTGCCGCGGCGGGGTCCCGGCCGGAGGGACACTACCACGGCCGGGGCAGGGGGTGCCGGCGGGAGAGCCAGGCAGGAGGACGAGCGCGGTGGGCGTGGGGGAGGCTACCGACCTGCTCCGCCCCCCCTGCGGGCTCCCGTGGTTCGCTCCCGGCAGAGCCCTGCGTCGCTCCCATAGTAACATCGCCGGCCCTGCCGCGCCGCCGGCCGCGGCCCCGGGCGCTAGCGGTCAAATCCGCCAGCCCCGGGCATGCTTCTCACCCGCCTCGGCCCCGCTGCCCGGGAAGGGCCGGAGGAAACCGGTCGAGCCCCTGGCCGGCGGGAGCGGCGCGGGCGAGGGGCTGCGCCGGAGGCCCGAGCGGCGTGGCGGCGGGGGCGGCCGGAGCCCGCCAGGGACAAAGCCGGCACTGAGGAGCCCGCCACAGAGCGACTTTGTACTGCCGGGGCCCGGCCGCCCTCCGCCGCCAGCCAATCAAGCCTGCAGACGCCTCGGGGAGGCGAAGAAACATTTTCATTCTCCCTGGGAAGAAAAGAATTGTTATTCTCCATTTACAAAAATATTTCTTGTATTCTTGCACTTGGCAGCGGCGGTAGCTGACGCCTGTCACGGGGTAAATGGGAGAGACAGCCCCCGTGGTCCAAGCCCGGGCAACATTTCTGACAGCATTCACAGCCCTGTTTTGTCAAACAGAAATGCACCAGTCGTTTCTACCTTTTCTGTTTGTGTGTTTAGGAGGACACGGATTTGAAAGCCCTCACACACCTGATGGCTTCCCCAAGTCTGCAGCCTCAGTCAGGTCTCCTTCCCACTACCTAACAGCCCTTCCACAGCAGTCTCAAAGTCAACACTGCTGCTATTAATTCAGAGGCTGAATTGCTTGGTTTTAAGGCTGTAATTACATATTTTTAAAAAGCATGTTCTTGAGGGAACAGTATTCTCAAGAGCTTGCAGAAATGACTGGTCACTAAAAGCACTAAGGAAGAGAAGACTAGCAGAAGTTCAACCACACTTGTCTTCAGAAATAAAGATTTCTTTCCCAGTGCTACTGTCTTCCTGGAGTTATATTATTTTGGGTGGATGAGTCAATACTTGAAGCAACTCTTGGAAGAAAGAAATTAAGAATGAGGACAAACTGTAAGGGAAGAGCTTTCTTAAGCCAATGCTTTAAAAAAAGAATGCAAACAGCATGTTACTTTGTATGGCTTACCCTCAAATTTGGAGAGAAAAAGGCAGCAAAATGCCAAAGCATGAACTTTGCTCTTCTTTCATCTGGTCCCTCATCTCAGTTTTACGAGTGAGTGATACCATCCAACTTTTGTTGCAACACTAGCAGTCTGGTATATGACCAAAGTCAAGACCGCCTGGAAAAATGAAGCGCAGGGGGCCAGGCTCCTCACACACAGGGGGTTCTGTGATAGCATCTGGCATCAAGAATTTCTCCATAAGTTGCAGCAGGGCAAGGCAAAACAGCTGCCACTCTCCGCACCGTTGAGCGCTTCTGCACATCTCTGCAATCTGGAGGCAACTTTCCAGAGAGCTAGCACTGGCTGGCAACATCAGCATAGGATATTATGTCACAACGCCAGCAGAGAAAACCACTGTCCAATACTTACCTCCTTGAAATGACAAGACACGATGAAAACAACATGAGCTGGTTTTCGCTTTGATAGGATATGGTAGGATTTTGCTGCAGAAGACTACGTAGTTTTAGATGCAAGATCAATTTTTGTTTTTAGCCAGATGGCAATATACTTTTTCAAAGAGAGCAGTTGTCAGACATAAGGTGGGACAGGGAAACGAGAAGCCACTAGATCCCTGTGACTGCAGTCTTTTTAACGCACATATCAGGTTTGTGGCAACATAAAGTAGAGCACCAGTCTCCTGCAGCCGCCTCCTTCCACACAGGCTCCGGCAGAAGATGAAGAGCTAGCTCTCCCAATTCCCCCACTAGACACAGCCTATTGGGGAGTGCAAGCAGTGCCAGTCAGAGCAATGTAAGGCTCTGCCTAACCTGTCCAAGGCCAAGGAGGATTACTTCTTGTTCCAGACAAAAGCTGTGGCTTGGCCTAAAGCCTCATTTTGGCATGTTCTATGACTTTATCAAAGCCACACGGTGTTACCACTAACAGTGGGGTTATCAGGCTATAGTTCCCTGAGCTGTAAGGCAGCAACCAAGGTTAACACACTTAGCTAGCCTGAGGTAAGTGCAACACAGATGCAGGAACTGACCACAGTCATGCAAGCAAAATAGGCTGGTTTTCAATCCCTTACCACAAATCATCACCTGGGAAGGGTCTATCAGTTTGTCTCCATTCAGTTTCCTCAATAACAGATGGAAAACAATCCATTTTGGCTTATCAAAATATTTCCCATGTTTGTCCATAAAATTTCTCACTTGTAAGAGTACAGAGGACACATATATTTTCCTGCTTTCTTTTTTTTTTTTCTCAAATCAAACAGCTACTCTGCCACAATGGGCAGATAAATCATCCCATACCAGCCTGCAAATGTGAGCAGTCAGTGACCTCTAGCACTCATGCTCACGCTAGAGCTTGGCCAAGTGCCCAGATGCCCATACTGATAGCATGGACTGATGTAACTATCAACGTAATCACAATTTACAAGTTACTTATCCTGCAATTCAACCACAGAGAACAGACTTTCAGGCCTTCCTGGGTACTTTCTGCCCTTTGTCYGAGCTATCCTCCCAAGGTGAATATGTAGGTAAGCCTTATGAGGGAAGGATGATGCCACCTAAAACAAAAATGGAAGGATACAAGATAGCAGTGTAACCACTGACAAGAGCTGCAAGAACTCCTCTGGCACCACAAGTTCCTGCCTCCTGTGGCAGGAAAAGGGAGAACAGGTACTCAAAGCACCCAATACACCTAACAGCTATTCCACGGGAGGACAGCATCCCCATTCTCTTCCCTTGTAAGCCAAAGGAAAACAAAACCAAACCCGTAAACCAGAGTTCAAAGAAGCACATCTTTAAGTGTATAATTAGAGGTAACTTCTCCTCCTCACTCAGCTGCTCTTAAATGCTACAAGACTCTGCACTGTGGATCACGAGTGACTATACAGAATACCTACAAACTAGCCAAAACTGACCTGGGACAGCAGCACAAGCAGAAGAGGGGCAGGAGACCCAGCAAAATGGTCTGTGCTGTCTATGCAGGTCTCTTCGCACTTCAGAGTGTTTGGAGGCATGGCTGCATGCGCTGTTCACTCACTGTCTCCCTTTGAAAAGGGAGGTGCAGGTACAGTTGTAGTCAGTCCTGGAAGGGATGCTGCATTGTGAAAAGTAAAGGCTGGGTACCAACACCGTGTCAAAATTACATGAATTGGGCTATAAACGTGCAGCTCTGTCCACTGCAGTGTTTAGGACCAGCTATTTTGCATGTGCAATAACTGTACAAAGCAGTATCATGTGCAGGGATTTCACGAAAAGTTATGTAGGTGTGTAGCAATTTTAAAATTAACTTCCATGGAAAGATTAATCGGTATTAACTCTATGAGAAACATGCAAATAACTTCTAGTGACCATATTTCCCGTGGAGATCTTCAGTTTAAGTAATCAAGGCAGACATTATTTGCCTGCAATCAGATTGAATCTGTGGTCTGTGTAGCACTAATTTAGAGAGATTACTTGCTTGAGTCATGCAAAACCTAGGATGTATTCCATAAATTATCTAATGCTACTGTGAATGAAGCAGTTGTGCCACTTCCAGCATCAGCAGAGGGAACACCCATTTAACACTACACTACAGGATGCAAATTTAAAACAAGCAGCTGCCTCTCAGTTACTCCTGCCAACCAAGTAAGGCTATTCAGCAACTTGCCTGCAGCAACCAAGATTAGTTACCATTGTGATTCAGGTTCTCTCCGCCTCCTCCCCACCGTAAAGCCTTTTAACTGGCCCCTCTGACAATCAGTTCTTTTTCTTTTTTTTAAACGTTAGAGTTCAACACTTAGTAGTGCTGCTAGACAGCATGGCAAACAGGCAACCTCCTTAAAGAACTGGGAACTGATTTCAGCAAGAGATACTGGGAATGTAGGCTGCTAGTCCAGTTGTTGAACTGTCTGAACAGAGATGTCAGTTTTGCTTTTGTTTTTAAGCAAGTGTTCATGATCCTCTGATGAAAGGCACTGTAGAAGTTTCTAAAAATACCATGTTGCCAAACAGCCTTTCCCCCTTCCCTTCCAGGCAATCTCTTTAGACTGCTGTTTGTCATCAGCCTGCAAAAATCACACAAATCACTCATCCCAGTCCTACTGAAATGATTCATAAATCCAATTATGTCCCAGTAAGCTGGGCCCTAACAGATTCAACCTTCAGGATTAGAGGATGTGTAGGTAGTTGACCTCTGACTCTCAAACTGCTCAGGAGCTACATACGGTTCAAACACGCAGCTCTAAACTGGGGTTAAATCGCATGTATGGCACAGTCATCTTAATCTCTATCTTGAGGGGACTCGAGAAGAGAAGCCACGAATACCATCTTGGCACTTGTTACCATGTGTAGAAGTGAATCCAATGGAGGGCCACCAAGATGGTGGGGGCTAAAGCACTGGCCCTGCAAGAGGAGGCTGTGGCAGCTGGGCTTGTTCAGCCTGGATGAAGGATGGCTTCGGGACACCTAACAGCAGCCCACTGGTGCTGACGGGAGGAGATTGAGGTGCAGCCAGGTTCTTAACAGTGGTGTGTGGTGGGAGGATAGGAGACAATGGGCAAAAGTTCAAAGAAGAGAGGTTCAGATGGATATGAGAGGAAAATTCTTCCCCATGAGGGCAGCCAAGGCATGGACCCAGAGCGCAGAGATTGTACCCTCTCTGTCCTTGGAGGTTTTCAAACCCCAACTGGGTAAAGCCCCAAGCAACCTGTTCTGATCTCACAGCTGACCCTGTTCTGGGCAAAAGGCTGGTCTAGAAACCTCCTGAGGTCCCCTTCCACCTGAATTAGCCTATCATTCCTGGGTTACTGCATGACTCAAGTCCATCTTAAAGCAGAGTGACATGTTCATTATCCTGTCCCTCGTCTCTGCTTTCAAAGTACAGCTTGTGATTATGCAGCACAGAGATTTTGGCACGCAGCTTGCAGGGTCTGGAACGTTTGCCATCTCTGGTCTAGTGTAAGGATGCACAGCTATAGACATTTCCCAGGTTTCAAAGCAGCAATTCTAAGGCTATTATTTAGAAAGCACAGATGTCCCTGGAAGAAACAGAGAGCCCAACATAAACAGCATCCCACACTTCATACATACTTTTTCTGGGGTAATCAACAGTACAAAATCCTCTGTGGCTCACCTGGCCATCTATTTTGACCTTCTCATGGTAAGGGTTGGTTTGTTTTTTTTTTTTTTTAACCTAGACATACAGTTTTACCTAGACACTTCAAATCAACAAAATTTAAAACATGTAGATAAAGATTTAGAGCAAGCAGCAGCACTGTTCTAAGCCAATTATAAACTCAATTTCAAGTTCACAAAAACAATAAAAAAAATTACTGTGACAAACATTGTTATATGCTGAACAAGTAGGAACAGCACTAGAGATATTAACGGTGTGAAATACAGTAATATAGCATATTTTTCTCAACAGTTTTGAAATATTAATCATCAGTTCTACTGTATCTCACACATCACAGGTTTATTCTGCTGAAAAACAGCACAAGACTGCTTGTTTTGTTTGTTGCTACATCTTTGCAAAGAACATGTGAATTAGAAAATACAGATGTATAGCACGTTTCACAGGATGGATAAAAAGCAGCATGAGAATATGCAGTGGTGTTTGATAATAGTCAATAAAAAATGATAGTGGGGAGAATAAAGAAATACAGTCTATTTATTCTAAACACATTTTCATCTGTGCAATGTTTTAAACTACACTTGCAGTGTCTTGAAAATTACACTTCTAAGTAAGGCAAGCATGAAATAGTGTGACCTATTGCTAGAGAGTGAAACCGGGACTTAACAGTGACTCTACCCAAACACCACCCCACCCCCTTCCTCTACGGACTATAAAAATTGAAGCAACTTTCTTTGCCATAAGCGCTTTGACCTCTATTAATTTAAGAAGCTACAAAAGCTAGTACTGTTATTCGAAAGAATGAAATAACTAAGTAGTTTAAACAGATCCAAACTACACAAGTGTGTACTCTTTTTTTTTTCCTCAAACACCATACAAAAGTGCATATCAACACTTGAAAGGAAATCTCTTCCCCACCCCCAGCTTGTTCATTTTAAACAGAAGGCACCACATTGAGCACATTCTTTTTGAACATTCATTTTGCTTACATCTCATTTCCTTCCTCTCTTCTCCATGTTTCTTGACTACTCCTTGCAAGGCTGTGAAACAATCCTCTGCTTTTAGCAGTTTATCTGCCTTCCCTCACTAGAAGTCAAGCCCTACAACATCAAAAACTTTACCATGGTAATCAACTCTTACAGCTCAAATTAATTAAGACAACACAGAAAAGAAAACAAACATCCCATTCTCATGGAGATCGTTATTAAGAACAAGCAAAAGAATATGCAGAATGCCCAAGATGTAACATACACAAAACTTTCTTGTTAATTTTCTTCTGATACAGAGGTTAATTTAAAAAACAAAGCTCCAGACAGTTCTTCAGCCAAGTTAGTCCTTTAGAGCACTAAAACTATGCTTGAAAGCTCTGCCTCTCCCCACCCTATTTATACTGGCAAACCTCCTGCTGACGAGCTCATTAAGAAACAAAGCACTTCTGCAGCCCTGTGCAGTAACAGCAAGGTCCCAGCTAGGGTACTCTGCTCACTTTTGGGCACTGCTCTTCAGGAAGGACTGAAATGAGCTGATGAGAGTCCAAGGGAGAATAGTGAGAACAATCATCAGGGGGAAAGCAGATGGACATAGCCACCCCAGTCATTCACTTGCCAGTTCCACAGCTCCTGGTAGCCCACAGGCAAGGTGGCTGGATGCAGCTTCTGAGGCATCTTTCTCTAGTGGATACGTGGCTCTGGAGTTTCTTTGGCTAAGACGGGCTTCAAGTATCCACATTCCCTGGTGTAAGGTTTGCATACCATACCATATTCTTCTAAGTTTTTTATTTTGAAGAAAATGCTAGAGTCTGCTTGAGACCTCAACTGGGACATTCCTGCCTAGCTACGTTTCACTGATATTCTCGTATCACGTTTTCCCCCACACAGTGCCCTAAGTGAAAAGGGCTTGCTTGTTTGTTATTTTATATAATGCCAGCTTTTTTTTTTTTTTGCCTTTTTTTTTTTTTTTTTTTTTTTTTTTTTTTTTTTTTTTTTTTTTTTTTTTTCCCTATCATGTCTTTGGAGTCTTATTAACTAGCATCCTCTCCCCTTGCTCCCAGAACATTAAACTAACAGATGAGTAGCTTTGGTTAAGTATATCACAAATTAGAAAGACAGGACAACTGATACCCACATTTCCAAGTAAATTACTAAAGCAGCAATAGCTATTCATCTCTCAAGAATGAAAGATAAGTCAATTATAGTTTTGCGACACACCAGCATAAAAACCCTTGGCTCTCTTAAAACTGTCATCTGTTAATGACTTACAAAAACAAGCCAAGCACATTTGATCGACACATAAAACCAAGGACGCATTTTATATTCTCTCTGGAAGCACTTGAAAAAGGTTTCAAAAGCAAGGTTAAGATGCCAAAAGGATTATATTTACCTTAATGATGTACTGTAAGAAAATATGCAGCAAAACAACTCTCCCTCTGTGTGGCTATTCTGTTTCCCAGGACCCTACTGAGTCACTAAGCAATTCCCATTAATATTACCCTCTGTGCCTAAAGTAATTTATTTATTCCCAAACCCATGCTAAATATTTATATTTGCTGAAGACATCACCATAGATTAAATCCATTCTTTACCAATGTTTAGCTAAGACATGAACTAGTACAGGCCTGTGCATTATTATTTGCATAACTTTAGCAGAATATTGAGTTCATTGCAGAAGTCTCTCCTCTTCTTGAGGCCTGTTGTACATCATCAAGCTTTCAGCAAATGTGCGTGTGCTCATTTTAAGTTACTTCGGGAATCCAAAGAACTAGTTCCGATTTCAACGTATTACTCCATTAAGCGCAGTTTCTTAAAACCTTTTAAAAACATAGCTAAAAGAATGACATTATAGCTAGCACATGACAAGAACCCATCATTTTAAACTAATGGCCAGTTCTAACTGTTGCAATGTGGCTAGTACCTTGTGAGGAATGACAATTTTTGAGTGTCTCTGTCTACTTGCTGTGAGATGCTTTGGGCTTGATGTACAGCTGTGCTCCCAGTCCCACTCACAAGCAGATGGCAGTGCAGCAGTTTGCTCCCTGAAAAACAAAGTTTCATTTAATTCATATATAATCACAAAAGAGTGACTGTTAAGCCTGGGACACTGTAGTCCTAGAGATAAAGAGGATATAAAATATATTTCCCTGGTTAGTTTGGCATGCTTTAGCTTCCCCGGCAATCAAGTGGAAACAGTGCTTGAAWAAAGGAGATACTTGGCAATATTTACACTTGCAGCAACACTGCAAACTTCAAGCACTGTTCCTCATGCGGCATCCACGCAAGCCTGCACACAAGGCCAACAATGCATTTTTGCAAACTAAGTAGGGTACAGACAGGAAGCGTGCTTATATTCCCTTTGTTGTACTGGTCCTCTCCACAACGCATTTGGGCTTTTTGTTTTAATTTAGTCTAAGTCTGATAGCTTAGTTTGCACAAGATTGTACAAAGTTAAGCTAGTAAGAGCATTGTATCTTGAGCATAACCTCAGTAAGAACAGATACATGTGCTCCAGTGATTTCAACTGGTAACAAGTTGCCAAATGCCAAATGACAGAAAAGAAGTTGCCAAATGCCAAATGACAGAAAAGAAACAATTCCCAATGTCATTTTCTACTCCTTCCCCTGCTCAAGAGGCCTCAGCTACCCCTCTTCTGCACCAGCAGTATGTTAGCTTCCATTCAGCATCCCTGTCAGAGGGCTCCTCCTCTCCCCCACCCCTTGTCCTAGCCCGTGATTATCCTGTGTAGGAAAACAGAAAATGAATGGTTTAACTAAGATGAAGAAGGAACTTTTGACAGAAATAGAAACAGAAGCCAGAGGTTAGGGTTTGTTGGTTGGGTTTGTTTTGTTTTTAAAAGAAAACCAACACACATCGTGATCATCTTAATTCCTCTCAAAGAACGTCTTTCCAAAGTGTTCCATCTTCAAAGAAGGATATAGGCAGGCTTCCCCAGAAAAGTATCTTTTCCATACTTGTAACAGGTTTGGGTTTGTTTTTTTCTTCTCTCCAATTATATGGGGTTTTTTATTCTGGTTAATACCCATTTCTAGATAGCAGGAAAGCCATAAGAAAGAAATACTGAAAGAATTCTGCAGAACTTCCCCAATTATCTACAAGTCTACCCCGCGTTTTGTTGATGTGTCTTGTGTGTGGCACCCACTTTTTCCTGAGCACAATCATAATGAGGTCCCAGGTTCAAAAAAAGCAAACTTAAAACTTCTAAGATATTTCAAAAATACATTTGGTCTCAGATTAACTTCTTAAAAAGTTAAAAAATGTAAGCACCTGCCAGACATCACATTGTGAAACTAGAAGGTCCTTTTCCCTCTCTGCTGATTCTTCCAGCATAAAAGCATCTTTCTAAAAGTAATAAGCTACTGTTTTAGATCAAGGCATGATTTCTGAAGTCACAGAATGAAAGGATGCTTACTATGAGTTTCCGTGATCACCGAAGAGCAGCAAGGAGCTATGCTGTGCATTACGAACAAACATCAGCTTCACTGTTCCAGGCTGTGCATAGAATACTATTCTGGAGGCCGCAGGAAATTTACACAAGCAAGCTAAATCCAAACTACCACTGATGTCATCATTTTGTATGAAGATGCCAAAAGTCATAAAAATCAATCTGTCACAGAAATCACATCACTATTCCAAGCAAAAATGGAGGTAGAAAAACATACTTCATAATGCCTTTGATACAGAAATGTAAACAAATGCCTGAGCAAAGTAACATATTTGCCTTTCCTGCTTTCTTTTGCACCTTAGTCTGGGTTTTTAATCAGGATTTTCGCAACTTTCAAGTGATGGCACTGGAGCTGGCATCACACTCTAACGCTGTTTTTTATTTTACGAGACGATTAAGAGAAATAGAGGAAGTATTTGAGTTAAGCATGCACCTGAATTTGTGCAGTGAGGAGATGACAGATGAGGACCTCTTATATCCTACATTCAGTATTAGGTTTTGGAAACTGCCTCATTACGTGGTGGTTCCCCCCCTGCCCATATACACACACACTTTTAAAACACCTTTTTTACATGAACGTGACAGGGTACCTCTAGAAGTTGAGTGATGAGTTGACGTTAGCAAAGTGAGTTATTGATTTGCTTATTCCAGTTGTACAGAATATGCAGTCTGCAGCTATAAAAAGAACCGTGCTTTTTTCTTCAACTCACAGTTCATTTTGCCACAATTGCTGGTTACCAACCTTTAGTTCCCTGAAAGTTTTAATGAAAACATAAAAGGGATCCCTATTACAGTCCAATGACAACAGCTTTTCTGCTTTTGCGAAACTGTTGGAATGGCAAATCCAAACATAATCCAGATACATCTTAACCAGTTTGGAATTCCAAATGTGTACAACAACTGCATCAACTAAACCTCTCCCTGAAAGGAAGGAGATGCCCGATTAAGAATGCTGGAAATAAAAACAAATATTAATGGGGTAGTGTCTTTTGCACTTTGATACTGACTAACAGTAGTAGGTGAAAGCCAAGCAGTCCCAGTCACAAAACAAAAAATAATGGATGCTAAAGTTAGCAAGTTTCATTTTTAGATGGCTTGTTTCAAGCTGTAACTCTGGCCAAACAAACCTACTTGAAAACAAAGAGGAATTCTGCAAGAATGTACCACTACTTTCCAACGCAGCTCCTCAAAGTATCAAGAGCAACCATGTACCGTTTTATCAACGTGTAAAGAGTGGCTGCAAAATTCAAAGAGATTGGCATGTAGATAACTTAGATGAAACAATCAAAGGAAGTCACAGTCTAGGACACTCCACTGTCCTGTGTCCAAATACATTGTACTAAGAACCCCTTTTAATGGGCAGATTTTTAACAAAAAGCCCTAGAAGCACTCATTAACACGATACCAGAAACTTAGGACCAACTTGAAGAATACTTACATTGTTAAGAGGCTGGAAACTGTTGGCATCAGCATATTTTCTAGACTAGTTTTTATGGGTTTGGTGATGCAACACAAAAAAAAACCCAAAAACCCACCCACATATGGTGCACTGTATTTTAATTGCTTTTACTGCTGCTACCACCATTACAGGAAGTGCTCTTGTGGAAAAATTACAGGATAAATCTGAGTTCAGTTATAGCCAAACAGTAACAGTTTTACTCCAAGCTTTTCTTTGAAGTCTTGCTTACACAAAATTATTCCAAACCAGTACAAACATATTAATTGCTCTTTAACAAAAGCCCCTCACATTTTGCAATCCTCTGCAATGTCTGAAACAAGGTGACAGCATTCTAACGTATAATAAAAATAGGAGAGATTAGAAAGGCTGTGAAGACACCCATCCATTGATGCTACTCACATAGTGGAAGGTGGGAGAGAATGACAATCCCCTTTCACACACACTGTAAGTTTTTGAAGGAAAGAGTTATGAACAGAAATAATTTTATGAAGCCTAATACTCAAATTGTGTGGTACAAGAAAGCACTCTGGATTGTTTTTAACAAAACCTGAATGCTCAGTATTTCGCGTTTGGAACACTAATAGCCTTAATTGACTTCTCTTTAGTAACTAAAACTTTCCTTCAGGGAAACAGTATTCCTAAGTATGATGAATTCCTGCTTCCTAGCAGAGAAAGAAAGTTGCTTACACAGAGAAAAGTGTTTTTCTTTTCTACTTTTAGAAGCTCCTAGTTCTCTCATGGATAAAACTGAAGTATGTATATTTTTAAATGGGGGGGAGGGGGAATGCAAACATACACACATCAACTTAGTAGTAAGCAATAAACACAAATCAACCATTTAATTTTCATTCTGATGAGTATACACCTGTTTATCCTTTCTGTTCTTCAGCAAACTCCTGATGTAGAAGTAACACCACCTCCTACTTATTCTACTAGCCAAGGACAAGAAATACACAGGAATTTCTAACGAAATCACAAAGTTTAACTACAACTGCAGAAGATACACCATTTGGAATGTACAAAAAAGAGATTACGTGTTTTATGAATGACTGCTCTTTTTCTGATAACAAGTTTTAAAATTGCACAATTCAAGGTGAGCACAGGTTTTCCCATAGTTACTCACTGATTGCTTTTTAACACTTACCCTGGATGTTGCCACAGATTTGCATGTCTACCCTCAGGAAGCAGCTCCCTCTTGTTAAGGGGAGTAATACCTATTGCTGCTTCTAAAATAGTTATATATTTCTTGTACCGCATCCTGCCTCTCTCAAGAGTTCCACCACGCTAAGTTACCATCCAAACACAGATGCTGCAACTGAAGTCATGCCTCTTCATTTATCTGAACTGCTGCTTTTCAAAACATGCTGCGAGTTTGAAGCATAAAAATAATGCTTCTTCCCCTCTCCCAGGCTTGAAGAGTTAGCAGGAGAAAGAAACCAAAGAAAAACTCCTACCAGATTCCCCTGAAACGTCATTGTTACATAATTTGATCTTTGAATAAGACACTAATGAAAATGATTGAAGAGACAATCACAGTTCTAAGCCTGGCCGGATAAYGCACACTCTCCAACTGACTAATCCTTTGCTAAACCTCTGCTGTCTATAATCTTTCAAGTCCTAATGGAGCACTAGGTAACTTCTCTGTTAAATCCATCCAGGGAATAAGAGAGATCTGCACAGAAAACTTGAGACTGTTTTAGACACTGTGACAGACAAAAATAGCTTTTGCTTCAACTTTTCTTCTCAGCACCAGAAAGCTCTGTACATTGGAAGTGATACAAGGGATTTATCTGATCTGTTCAGAAAAGGCATGGAGAAACATTTCCTTACGTGACTTTTTTGGAATTAAGAAAGCTAAAGACTCCTATTATGATACCTACTAGTCATTCAAATGTGCCTCACACAATGCCAGAAGCCACGTTCCACGTCAGAATTGTTCTAGCCATGAGGTAAGTAACTGTGCATGCCAAAGACCTCAGGTACTAACTAGAAAGGTGGAGACAGATGTACCTGTTGAAGTAACAGTGACATTTTGGAAATGCTGCGGCAGTGTCAAATTGCAGTATTAAAAGAGACGTACTTGATTGCAAAAAGACTAACTACAGAAATGTTGTTGTAATGCTACTTAGATACTAAGATATGAATGTTTTGTATGTAATTATATATATTATATAAATATTATGTACTTATGCGGTAATACAGATAAAAATGTARAAAGAACAGATGGGACGGGAAGCCTGAAGACTTCAGCTACAACTCCCTCTGTAAACTGCGCATTTTAGCTATTCCTTAGTATTATTAGACATGTCTATATTTCTGTTAGGGTGACTTCGTATTGCATGCTACTTACTTAGAAACTGCTGAGATGAAGACTTGTGGTTTTCATTACTTATACTGTAAAATATTCAGCTCTTAACAACAAGATTTGTATAGCCATTGCCAGGTCCTATATTACTTACAATCCTGTGTTACCCAAATTTGGTGTTTAATGTTCAGCCAAATTTGTAGGTTATGTTAACCCATGTATACACTGAACTCCCTCAAGTTATTACTAAACAGTAATCCATAGGACTGATCTTAGAAGAACAAAATAAAATCAAGTGTTTTTTAGATTCAGGGAGTACCACTACAAACAACTGTCAGAGGGAAAAATTTAGTTTTCACCTACCTAGCTACATGCTGATATGGAAGGAATATGCAGTCTGAAAATTTGTGACATATAAAGAAAATTAATCAATATATTAAAAACACAGAAATGAAATTAAGCAAAGAATTACTTCTCCAGGTCTTAACTACAACTTCAAACATCTGTATACGAAGTATTAAGAAGCTTAGGAAAGCGAAGTACTACTAGAACTCTGCAAGCACAGCTAACGTCATTAAGCCTGCATGCATCCTGACTTCTGATAGCTTTGACAGCTCTATTGCAAAGGCAGTACTGACTAGGAAAAGACAAGATAAGAAGCAGGCAGTTTTTTGGCTATTCCAGTTCCAGAACCTTCTGACTGTAGCAGTCCATGACAATATTCAATGTTACTTAAATGCAGAAACATTTTGATAAAATCCAGTCTTCTCTCAAAGTCAGTTTTGTTAGCAACATCAGTATTTCCACAATTTCTCCTATGAAGTTTTGGTACTTCCTTCTGTCCCTCCCTTAACACTTTTTTAACCCTAAATTTTCCCCTTATGGATCTAAGAAACAGTTCTTACAAAAACTTCCCAAAAGTAGTTTTCAAAGCCAGAGTCCTATGCGAAGTCTAAAAAACATTTAGTGCAGCTCTGGTCCATCTTTTGTCTCTTTGGGCAAAGCCAATTAATTCTGACTAGAATAGGTGTCCCACAACTAGCCTTGTACACAGAGAAGCCAAGCTCACACAATAAGCACAAGTTACTCCCAAGTACTGCTTTTGACTAAATGGTTCACGAAATCGCCGGGTATCTAGAGGGAGTAAGACTGACTCACTTATCAACTTCCTTCAACTTTATTTGAAAACAGAAATTCAAAGCTGCTAGTACATCCATTGTTAGTGAAGGATGGCTTTTACAGAGCAAACAAAAGGTCTAAAACATACCTTCATCCATTGTTTCCTGTTGGGGAGTTACCATCCACTCCCCTTCTTCTGGCTTTGTATTTTTTCAGGAAGAATGAACAGCAAGTTTTACTGGAAAGAACACAGCGCAATTTTCCTAACTGGGAACACACAAGTGAACAAACATAATCTAAGAATTAAGCTGCTGAGAAAAATATTTGTGTCAACTTCAGGAACTCCTGTTCCTCAGCCATATCCAAAAAGATAACAGCAAGAAACCACCTCACAGTTCGGCTAAAAAGATTCTTTGCTCATATTTACATTCTCTGCTAACCTTCTCCCTGCGGATCTCTCACATTAATTATTAATCAGTTTACAAAACAAAGAAAATCCAGTAACACACATTTCTATCAAACTGATATAGTGCATTGTGGCAATGTACCAAAAGGCTTGGAGCACTTGTCATAGCCTTACCAAGCTACACTGGCTACAAGGAAAGAGGACTCCATGAAGACTGTCAGCTTTTCTTTATCTGTTCCAAAGTCCCCTACTCTATTCTGTGCTTCCTTAGCTGAAACAGAGCGGGGGGAAAAAAAGTTTCAGTCTTGGGGCAGTGATTTCAACCCAGTTGAAATTCTACAGACGACTTTTGCAAAAGCAGTTCTGAAGTTTGCTTATTTTCATTCACACTTTAAAAATTGTAGACTCAATTGCAGTGGATGGTTTGGAAAGCAATACATATTTTAGGGAATGGGGAAAGAATGACAGAAGCTCTTTTCTGCATTAAAGAAACATTTATGAGATCAAAGCGAAAGCTTCCTTTTGCTCTAATCCTTGACAGATGCAAACAGAGTCATACTCCCTTAATTAGATGTAGAGCATACTTCATGTAAAAACTGATGACAGAAGCATGATCACATCTTCAGTCACTTCAGACCCAACAACAAAGGAGACAACCATTGCCCAACGTAGCCACAAATTACTTTCCATCTTCAGAAAGAGACAAAATTATTTTCTTTCTTGTCTGTCAATAAAAATCTCTGTAATACCTACAGAACAAAGAATTCTCTCATGAAGAGAGCAAAGAAACAAAGGTCTCTTCCTACATGCTTTTTCTTGGGTGACAAGAATAACTATGACAGACAACTGTTAAATTCCAGAACATACATGTGTTTTGTTTGGGACATATAGCTAAGAAATAGCTTGAAAAACAAGCAACGCGTATTTAAAACTTGATCTGTTGAAACAGTCTTGAGGCAAAGGAGCATCAAGGATGAGATTGGGGGTGTGGGGGCGGGAATGATTTCATGGAAAGAGAAGAGGAGGACCTGGAAACTTCTTTCACACAGCCTCGCAGATTGCAGTTGCTTTTGGCCCCTCCTTAGAGATCGTCTCTTGCCTGAACAGCCCATATGTTCCTGGAGATTCTCAGAATCAGCTTATACAAAGTTGTGCTAAGGAGGCTAGAGACACCAGCAGTCAAATCTGCTGGCTATTAAGCAGAGCTGGATGATGAAGCAGATGTTAGAATAGAGAGAGCGAGCCACACTACGGACAGCCTTGCTGTTAACAGTGACATGCAGGAGAGATTTATGGGTTTTCTCTAACGTCTCTTTAAAAAAAAAAAAAAAAAAAAAAAGAAAGACTAATGAGGCAAAGCAAATAACAAATAGCTTGAACAAATATGTGAAACCTTGGTTTAGATGACGCCAAACATCACTGATTTCCAGCTCAGTTTATCAATACAACGCAGACTGATGGTACAGAATTGGTTTGGTATGACAGAGTAATGACAACAAAATGCTTTTGGGAGAGGTATTATTGAGCCAATCTGAGGAAAAATCCAAAGCGGTACAAAATATCTGAACTCATGCCTAGTTAATGAAAACATACCCACACCTAACTAGACATCCTAAATCTGACATTTCACATGTATATAGACCAGACCCGAGATAACCTGCATACCTTTAAGAAACAAAAATAGATTTCTCAAAAGCAGTTCTGGATTGCTGGTGCAAAACAGAACCAAAGACAACAGCACAGAAAGGGAGCAGGCATTGGGAAAAATCAGAACAAAAGGGGATTTATATTTTTCCTTGCACACTTCTTATTGGCCCTACTATCGCATCACACAGTACTTTTGTCTGTAATTTTCTTGTTATACATGTGAAAACACAGCGTTAGTGAGTTTCATTTTCTTCCTAGATTAGGAATCATGGTTATCTGAGATTCCAACACTCAGATACACAATGACAATGCTGACCTAAATTCAGGAAGACTTGGGTAGCTCATGTTTCCTAAAAACAAAGCCTGCAGCTGATGAATACACACCAGGGTAGATGCCGTACAAGGTATCAGACCAGAGCTCCCACAGCTCACTCTGTCATTACCAGGCTTGGATCATAAACATCCTAAATACGTTCACAACTGCGAGGGTCATCTAACGCTGGACAGAAAGGAGTTACCACAGTCTGCATTCTTATTTGAAACAGAAATCTACAATATTCCCTAGCAACATGCACTTTCAAAAAGCAATAATCTGATATAAAAGAAAACAAAAAAACCCAGTAACAAAACAACTAAAAAACAGCCCAAACATTAATAGTTTAAGTTGTGAAATGACCTGGAGTGGTCTTCGCTGCTGCATGAAGCTGTTTAATTTCCATACTGCTGTCAGTACCTGTGTTAATTATGTAATATTTAAGTAAAAAATAACCTCAGCCCTATACTGTTAAATGCAGGCTTTGTTTGGTTAAAAAATTGCAGCAAGCTCTAAATCACAATTTACCTATTCAGGGGAAAAAAAAAAAAAAAAAAAAAAATCATCTACTTTCTGAAGTGCGACTAGGATAACCCCAGTACTGGTAGAAGACCATCAAAGGGCAACAGAAGGCTCCAGAGACTCTGGGGACAAGAAGTAAGCACACTTTACAAGGGGGCAGACATAAGGATCTAACACAATGCTGCTCTTTCTGAGGAAAAGGATAGGTTCAGATAATTGATAAAAGCACCCCGTGGTTGAACAGCTCTATTTTGACAAAAGCATCTGGGAGAGAAATCTGTGTAGAAATTAAACCTGAGTACTTCTCCAGGGATTCCCAAACAACTTGGAGTACTTTGTCACAGGACTGAAACCAAACCTTTACCTGGGAAAGACGACATGCACTGGTGTGCGTGTGTCAGCATGGCCGTGCAAAACCAGTCATGGCCACTTCAGTGCTGCAATCTTTGTAGGTAACTCACCATCTGCAAACATTCTTCACTATGGCAAGATCCATATATTAGAAGACAGGCCTAAAAATTATGCCCTATATCCTTATAGCCATGAATGTTTGTTTTACAAATAGATTGTCTCATTTTTGAGGAGTCTTCTGAAGTTGACAGAAATTCACTGCAATTTGGGATTAAGATTCACAAGCCTTATGCAGCTGATGTTAAGGATCAATTGTCAGATTTAACAAATTCATTTTTTCCCAGCAATGAGTATTTTCATACCTGTTTGAAAATAAACCAGACTTGAAAATCTCTAACCTCAACTAACTGTAGCTGTTACACCATGTCAGTGCTTTCTTTCCCCTGTTATTAGAATGACTGGTTCCAGGATTACTACAATAGGATGAGCCTGATGCAGCCAAGGCATGACAAAAGTTACACCGTCCTTGAGAATGTACATACTGTTATTTCAGCGATTAAAAGAGAACAGTCTTGTAACAAGAGATTTCCTTTACCCTACAAGGAAGTTCTGGAGACACAAAGTTGTTAACTATTAACACACACACACACACAAATGCTATCATCTAAATTTGCTCTTAAGTTAAATGCAACTTTGAAGTAGTCCTGGAATATTAGGCCATTCCCCAGTTGAGGATTACTATGATCCAGGAACTTTCTGATGCTTTTAAGCATCTAGGTTTTATAGAGGTACAACAAATCCCATTTTGTGAACCATGTCAGTGCCTAAACATTATTTTAATCACTAAGAAAGATTTCCTGGTTGTCCTTAGAAGACACAGAACCAGGAAAGGGGAGATTAAGCAATCAAAAAAGTATCAGACCCTTAATTGCTTTGATGCTTCATTCTGAAGAGCTCTGTTGAGATTATAGTTCATGCAAAGTATTGGGATCATCCTAACCCCCCTGCATTAATTCCCAATACTCATCTTTAGTCTCACAAAAACCCAGTGTAGTGGCACTGAGCACAGTAGCAGTTACTGATATTGTGATACAGGGCAATGCACAATGCAGTTAAAGTTAGACACAGTTTATCCAATCCATAGCGACTTCCTTTTGCAAAGGGAAGAGGAGTCACTACCGCTACCTGAATGCAATGTTTAGGGCATAAGAAGATGTTTGCATATAACAGTCTGGAAGCAATTATAACAGTAAACTCACCTAAAAGTCAAATACATCCAGAAAGCTTCCTCAGAAACCTCATGAAAGCCCTCATAAGCACTAGGTTATACTAAGTATAAATCTTACTGACCATGTCGAAATGGTACACACATGCTTACTACGTGCAAAGCATTTCCAAGTCTCTTCAAGCAGCCTGATGATCTGTCAATGAATATCAATTTACACAAGCAAACTTCCGATGCTTTCCAGTACCTGATCCTTGCCATGCAGACCTCATGGATCCTGACAAGGCTCATCGCTTGGAAGAGCTTACAGATGGATCCTTAGACTATGAATGCTTCAGAAACAAAAGCAGCAATTTTATCAGTCATAGCACATGTTTGTTTTTCTTTTCTCTGAACCACAGCTGAATCACCATCCTAAACCTTTAAAATAAAACTTTGCTGAGCAAAAGAAAAGGTAAGTCATTTTAATTTGTTTCAAATCATCCCACCTTGATAATTACATCCAAAGGTTAAAACAAAGCAGACCTTTGGTGGCCTGTGCTGGAGCACACAGCCGTGGGGCTGAGAGCTTTCAAATACTGTCCTAGCTGTTGGATTCGACACCAGTTTATAAATCAAAGCTAGGGAGCAGATTATTCACAGATTCCAGCTGTTTTAAGTGAGTAACTATTAGAAGGCAACATTGGAGGTATAAAAGTTTTCAGATAACCAATCTGAAAGATGAGTATATGACTCTTAAGCAAGTATGTTCGGACAGCATGTACTTTTTCAACCTAGAAAAATATGCAGAGGAAGCAGGTTTCAAGTAGGGGGAAAGTAAGGGCAGAGTTGTCTAATAAAGCAAGCGCATGCCACCGGCAGATCAACCTTGACAGTCCACGATGCAAATCTAATGTACCTGGGCTCCAGCACCGCAAACAAGGCCGATGCCGAGGCACTTTAACAGGGCAATCAAGCATTTGGCTCCTGGAACTGCCTGTTACTTTGTTTTACAGTTCCCTGTTAACTTGAAACTTCCCCTGACCCAGTTAGCCAAAGCCCGAGGCACGGCTGGAATCCACTCAGGATGTGCCAACATAAAGATTTCAGGAATTCTCTGTGTAACAAAGGCAGCCCCAGCCCCCGCCGTCGGGGGACCCGCCCCTCCTAAGGGGAAAAAACCCGGGTAAACAAAAACCCTGATTCATCGGCGACATCTCTCCCGCTTCCCACGTAGTATCGCACTCTCCCGGAAAGTACTTGGCGCGGAGAAAGTCACCGAGAGCCGCTTAATCCCGTTAGGGACAAGCCGATCCCCGGCCCGAGACCGGCTGTTGGCGCGCCCCAGGTGCGCGGCGGCGGGAGCGGCGCGGGGCCGGCCCGAGGGGTCCCCCGCGGCGGAGCGCAGCCCCGCCTGGGCTCCCGCGGACAAGGGCGGCAAACTGCACCGGAGGAGTGAAGGGACGGGAGGAAAACCCAAAGCACACAAAGGCGGGAGAGGGGGAAGTCGCGCAGCTCTTCCCTGCAGCGCGGCCCCGGGAGCGGAGGCAGCAGCGGCGGCGCCGGGCGGGGGGCGGCGGAGCGGAGCGCCACACCTGCCCGAGCAGAGGGGAGCGGCGGGGAGGCGCGGAGCCGGGGCAGCCCAGCCCGCCCCCCGCGGGGATACTCGCCTGCTCGCGGAGGTAGCCCCAGTGCGGCGGCGGCCAGCAGCGGGAGCAGAGGTCCCGGGAGGCGGCTCGGCGCTAGGACTGCGCGCCCTACCCTGCCCTCAGCCCTGCTCCGCCGCCCCGGAGCGGGCTGCGACGGCGGCGCCGAGTCCGAGTGCGGGGCCGAGGCCGGGTCTGGGACCGCTGCAGCCGCTCCCGCCGAGTCGGGCGAWKKCSKSSGRGGSRMGRGSRGGGGCGGCGSSGSCSSGMCGGGGCGGGCWSCSSSCSC
>JAYKAV010000031.1:76185-91131 GCA_035582835.1 Phoebastria nigripes
GGGGGGGAGGGGGGGAGGACTAATTCAGTAACTTGACGTTTTCTGTCAGCTATAGACAGGCTCAGTGATCAGCACGTAACACAGTACTGCRTTCAGGAAGAATCAAAGCATGAGGAGTGGAAATTTAGTCTTAATTCCAGGTATGTGTCAGATTATTTGGTTTACACTGTGCTGGGTGTCTGTTTCCTTAATGCATGTTTAAAAACTTCATCTGTTAGTTCTGTAAATGTTTTCCTTTTTCTGAAGCTACTTTTGTAATAGTGGCCTTACGATGCTTGGTTAATGGTTCTAAAATGCTGTGAAGAGAGTAATAGTATTGACATATTTAACTCATTCCTCATTTTTTTAGTAGAACAGTAGAGAACATTGATGGCTAGCAGAAGAGCCTACACCTGGAAACGAACAATGCTTACAAAATTACTCATGTCATACTGATCACTTAGCATAATTACCATGACACAGTTTTTAAAACAATTCAGGAAATTGGAGAGGGCAGCAACAACATTATATGGCTTGTTTTAAACATCTATCCTTTCCTTATCTAAACTTGCCTGTCCTTCCTTAACCTGAACTCAAAAAAAAAAGTTTGTAATTAATAACTGTTCAAAAAACTTTCTCATTTGTTCATAACTCTCTTTATTCTACCCCCAGCAAAACAGCCTCTGCTGGCTGTCTCCTTTGGTAGAGGTCATGAATCTTGTGTTTGTTCTATGACTGCCAACAGTACAATTTTCATAAAAGACAACTGGGGATAGACGGCGATGTAACTCCGAACAGCTTTTTCTTATCTTTAAACAGGAGTTAAAAAAAAAACCTCAATACCAAAAGGGACTGGAACGTGTTTAATTGGTTACAATTATAAATAGTGGCATGTAGTAAATTTAAAATACCATCCCCTAAGGGGCCACATGATGCAGCTTGCCCCTAGTCTTTCCTTGCCCTGCCAACGACATCAGCCGTTGGGCAAAGTTAATCTCTTCCCGATAGCCTTTGCTTCTGCCCTTCCCATGCTTCCTTTTCTATTTTGAACGCTCTTCCAGGTATTTTGGCAAGCCTCCGCCTTCCTTCCCAGGACTCCCACACATTCCAGAGCCGGTTAGCAGAATCACAGAGTTCAACCATTAACCTGAAGCTAAAAGTAATCAAACGCAAACCTCCCTGCGAATCCCCCTTCCCTTACTTGGCTACCCCCTCTTCAGGACAGGTCCTGATCCCATTTATTGAAGCTGCTAAAAGGCTTTGGGAATTTTAAGGAAACAAGATGGCATGATTTTACCACATGGAACAGTCTTGCAGGGAAGAGGTAACGTTTCTTAAGAATTATCACAAGTGGAAAGGAAAATGAACCAACAAACACCAGACAAGCATTTAGGCACATACCTGCTGTCAAACACATGTAGTATTTTGTGACCACTACAGACTGCAAGCAGTTGCTGTAAGCTTGACTACATGAATCAGTCAAGACTTCCGAAGAACTCCCTGGCACACAGGAAACAATGAATTTTGGCAAGCTTAGACGTGGTAGGACTTTCAGACTGTAGGCCAGAAGCAGAAAAATACAATTATCAGACAGAGTGGTTAGCTATTGGTGAAAACTCTGATACACCTGAAAAACCCCAACACTTTCTCTGCCCAAGCAGCCAGTACAGCTACAAATGCCAATACTTGTCTTTCAAAAGTACTGTGTATGTTTTCCTTCACTGAAGATGGAGTAACTGTCTTGTGGGAAAAATGCTGCCAGTAACACGATGGTTCTTACCGATACTAACTGTCCGTAGCGTATATATCAAAGGATTTTCCATCAGCTATTTCTTTTAGGAGAGGTGAAGCAAGAAACTATTCATGTGATGTCAGGTGTGTAACCATAGAGCAATCTGCTTATTCAAGTAAGTTACATAAGTAAAAAACAGTATGGAAGAGTTATTTGTCTTGGGGCAATATGTGAAGTCTGACATTAGGATCAGAGCTCGTCCTGTGCCTCCACTATACGAGCATGATGGCTGACAGGGTCCTTGCCCTTACTTACACTTCGATGTAAGTATTAGAACAAAAAATGAGTCATGTCCTATGATTCATTTTGTACACCGAGATAAAACTCATTCCAACTTGCTGACGCTATTTTTCTTCACCAGTTAGATTAAATCCATTTGTTACTCAGCTACCTAAAACCAGGAAATTGTTTGCATAAATAGCAGTAGCATTATGGATGAAGGGCAAGGCACGTCAAATGTGAAAGTTGAAGCGCTTTTATAAAATCCACCACAATTAGCCCAATTTTGAACAGAATCTTTTCAGTAAGTGTTGTAAGAAACACAAAGAATTCAAAACAATATGCATGTCTGCGGTCTTTAGCTTTATCATCATAGCCTGAAATCACACCTTTACATAAAGAATTAAAAATTCTACATGCAGCTTTATTTTGGTATAAACATTTGCACGAGACATGAGGGAATGGAGAATGAACCTCCAAATATCAATCAGGTGCATGTTATTGAGTGTGTTGCATGCAAATTACTTAAGAAAGTAATTTTTGGAAAAGTCAATCAGAAAAATAAGTACACAAGCTATACATGATCAGGCAAAGGAAGAACCAGGAGGAAGTGTCCTTGAGTCAAATATCAAGTTGTTAACATCTATACAGGTGTGTTTAAACAGCTGTTTGAACTACTAGGAAATTGAGCTAAATACTATCGTTTTCCATATGCTGTAAATTATTTTCAGTGTTCTAAATTCAAAACAGTAAAAAGATGTTCTATTTTTAGCTTTCCTTTGTTGAAAAATAAAAAGCATCTTCTACTCCTGTACTCGTATGAGGTGGTAGTCATTCTATTTACCTCATCCAGTAGAGCTGAAATTTCAGATAACTGTCATATTTTTTATTGTGACTGAAAAACATGCAAACAGCCTGCACAATTAACCAAGAGCTGCTTCCAGTGAAATGTTACTCTCTATTTAACGGTGGAAAATAGCAGGTAACAATGCTTATACTTCAAATGCAAATACTGGGCAACAATACTATATAGCTATTGTTTTTCAGTGACAAAATTAATTACATCTGTAATAGTTCTAGCCAGAGAATCATGCCAAACTTACCACAAGCATCAGAGGAACCAAGAAGAAAAATAGTTTGCACTGAACATCTTTTCATACATTGATAAACAATTAAAGAGCATGGTATAACTGTTTCCTCAAGAATTAGTCAACAACTTTGTGCTTCCATTTTATAGGCAATTAAAACCCACCAGTGGTAATAACAATACAGTGCAAGTGTTGAAGTGTTCTTCTTGCAGTTCACGATTTCTTTTAAAGCTTTTCAGTTTAAGATCTGGAGTACAGAATTTATTTCATTCTTATTTTTTAACATCCTGAAAAAGACAGCTTCATCAACCTAAGTACCACACTCAATTCTAAGAAGCAAAAACGCAAAAGTTTCTGCATCAGCACAGTACTAGGGGAGCCTTGTTGCATCACGGTGAAAAAAGATCATCTAAGCCCAGTTACTTAAGAAATGCAGCAGAACAAAATTAGTGCAAATTTTTGCTACCATAAGAGGATCTTAATTTTGCTCAACTAAAAAAAAAGGGTCAATAAAGTACGTATTTTTACTCTTTGAAGAACAAAAGGGAACAGAAAGAGAAACCCACAGTAACAGAATGAAGTGTTTGCAGAGATACTGCTGCGCAGCTTAAACATCACACACCAGCCTTTCCAGTTCCATATGATGCTTACAACCACACAGACCTCTAAGTAATTTAAAGTTTAGCTCAAAAAAAATCCTAATGTGAAAGAAACTAGAATTTAGAATTTGGAGAGAAGAGTAAGTTCTGCAATACTGAGAGAAAAACTCTTATTACATGCATTACACAAGATGAAAAGTTTCTGCCTGCCACAGTCGTTTTGTTTATGACATGTTCAATTTGACTGTGATGCGTTATTCACTCGCAATAGGCACAAATTTTAATGCAATGCATTCACAGTACCACAACTTATGTCAATGCGATTTGCAGGCATTTCTTGTTTTGGGTGGATGTCTCACCAAAAGAAGTTTAGCATTTGTGCGCTGGTCAGAAGTCACCAGGTGGGTCAGTCCTTACATCCAAACAAGACTACAGACAGTAAGAATTCATGACTGACTTCTGCAGTAATAAAGTAAAGAAATGCAGTGACAGGAAGGGCGACCTCAACCACCTGTACCTCATGGACACAGATTCAAGCAGTGACACAGAAACCCAAAGGCTGAGCACTAAAGAAAAATATATTATTTTCATTTTTGTTGCACAACATAGTGATGTCAAGAAAAACAACAGAATTAAGCTCAGGTACTTCAGAAACCAAGGAAGGGCTTGGCTTGTGGTTAAAGTCTTTAAACTTCCATGAGGTAGATTATCATCAAGTATCTTCTTTCCCAGAATACATTAAGCAGGACAAATCCAATTTAGTTTTTAACGCTGTTGAAAATTCTTTTGATAGTAGTTCATGAAGGGATACTCTGTCATGAGAATACACCCAATTCCGTCCAGTCCAGTCATAGCGCTTGGGCCCACTAGAAAACAAAACACATACTGTGTAAGTACAGATTATTCATGGGGAGCTGCTGGAAGCCTGTATTTATAATGTACCCCAGAGAGTGCCCAGGAAAAGGAAACAGACAGCATGGAGAAGGACTGGTGGGCAGTCTGGGGAAATGGAGCAGAAAAGGCCAGATCTGCCAGGAACTGCTGAGCCATCCAACAGATATATCTGAAAGGTGACAAGATATATCAGTCACTCCCAGCGGACATAAGCTCCCTCCTTCCCTTCTTGCTTTTTCCCCCCCAATTTCTTCCCTTACCCCCTTCTTCCCTTACCTGTATAATTTTCTTGCACACAAATATTACAAGGGATATTTGAATAACGCTGAATTAATGCTATTGATTAGTTCTTGCAGCAGTCACATGCAGATATTCTAAGCACAGCAGAACAGAGATTGCCATTCTCACTTTCTTTTTAGATGCAACAAAAGAATTTACCAGCTGAAAGCAAATATATTGGCATGTGGGAGATTTATATTTAAGATGCTATTTTCCTCTGTGCTATCATATAGTTGTTGGCTTGATTTTTCAGGCCTACGTTAAGTATCAAGAAAGAAACTTGAACACCCGGGTTCCATTCCAGACCCTTCTATCCACCCAGTTCTCCACATCTAAAACAGGAGAATGATTGAAAGGCACTCACTACTGTTAACATCAGCTAGAGAAACTAAGAAAAGAGAAAGGAATGAAATGGTTGTCTTGGATAAATAGACAAACCATCAGTCTTATTCTTGAACTTGTGGGACAAAATGCCTTGGAACTCAGACAATCCACGCACAAGGTCTGCTAGAAAACAGACTATCCTATATACACACAAGAACAATCTGCAGGTTTTCTACAAACATAAACACTAATCTGAACCTTGAATATCCTGAATTACTCACAAAATTCAAGCGAAGAACTTTCCAACCACAAACCAAACTATGAGAAGTCACAAATGCAAACACAAATCAAAGTCACTTCCACTGAAATCTCACTTGCTCTATGTGAAATGGTAGCTATTTGGAATCGAGATTATGTGCTCCAGTTACTTTACTATGCATTTCTCACTTCTTTGTCTTTGCAGCACAAGCATATGTTTATATTGTCCTGCACCTAGAGAATGACAGAATGGGATGCAGCCATTCATGAAAATCACGCTAAGACAGGCCATTCAATCAACAATGACAAAGAAAATAAATACGTAAGTTATTTGAACTGTTTTTAAATGTTACGTAGTAAATATCAGTGATACGGTTAGCATATGAAAGACCTCCATAGTTCTCTGAATCTCCAAAATGCTGTACAAATGTGATTTTTTTCATTTAAGTTAATTTAAGCAAAGATCTTGTGAATTCTATAAAATGCCTACAAAGTTAAATACAGACTAAATATATTTTTCATGGAAAGTCTGCATACATTTTTAAACAGTAAGAGAGAAGAATTAAAATATCACATTAAGGTATTATTAAGAGATGCTGTGTAAGGTTGAAAAGTCTTTTCAGACAAAGGAGCTATATGAAATTACTGCAATCACACTGCTGGCAGGTTGCACCCACCCCCTCACCCCCTTTTTTTAAACTGTCAACTAAGTAAAGCTTTACAAACACAAGCTTAAGTTCACTTTGGTGTACAAATGCATGATAGCAAACAGAAGGTCAAAAAAATTCAAGAAAACGTGTCTCTCTCACATCTTAAGAATTTGTCTCCCTTGGGATATGTTCTTAAAGACTGAAGATTCTACATTTACTGTACAAATTTCCCAAATACAACATTCAATGCAAGTGATCACTGGCAGTAACACTTGCTTCTTTCACTTCTTAGTATATTGCACTTAAGTATGTCACTCCAGATCATACAGTATTTGCTGGAGTTGCTTTTCAGAAGTTAGGAAGTAAGTGAACATGTATTTCAGGAAATACCACTGTTTACCATAATACCAGTTAAGGAAGCACAAACCAATGTTTGTAGGTGAATCATTTTTCACCACAAATGATAAAAAATATCGTCAGAGAATTTTCAAGTTTCTCTCTTTCCTTGCGTATTTTTATTCGCTACTGGAGCAATAAAAAAAAAAAATGAAAAGTTTAACATTTTTTCCACAGATTTCATATTGTGGAGCATGTGTGTCTTAGCTCAGCGAGAGTTGGCTCCAAACAGACAGGAGTTCTCTGAATTTTGGTTTTCATAAATAGATGAAACCTTTGTGTCAGTGACGCAAAACTCTTATAGTCATCTTAAGCACAATCAATGCTCGGAAATTATGCTTGTTGCAAAATATATGGAAAGAATATATTCTGACACACAGCCCGCATCTGTCTACACAAAAAGATTTGTTAGCGTGCTAGGCCTGTGCCTTAAACAAAAAGATTTGTTAGCTTGCTAGGCCTGTGACTTAACAAGTCATGTACCTGTTAAATAAATTATTTAATTAATAAAAGGATTCTAGGATAGGAGAGGAGTTAGCAGACAAAAATTACTAACCTAGTATGCTGTGCACCAGCCAGCACATAAGTACACTAAAGCAAAGTCACAATTTTCTTTAGGTAAATTTTATGTTTATTAAAATTGTTTCTCTTAAAATCTTAAATTCCATTGTGCTGTTTTTTTCCCCTAACACAAACCCTACTACAGAATTCTACTACCGCAAAACCATTCCTGGTTTTGCAATCAATACATTCTTTCTGAAAAACGTTCAAGAGGTATGCCTGCATATTTACTGGGAGTGCTCATACTTTCCAGCTAGCTGGTTCCTTCACCAGTAACACCGACCAACTCCCTCAGTTCTTTCCCCAGGGATAGTGGCAGAGAATACAAATTTTTTGGGGAGACAGCTACAACATTTTCCCACATATCTGGCTGCCCTCCCTGCTGAAACCAACCAGAAAACCTGGAATGGATCAAAACACAGTATAAGAGAAGGCAGAGGGAACAGCTAGCCAAGGCTCCCGTAAAGTGCAGATGCTTGACAAAAACAACCAGTGGGAGAGCACATAAACATATAAAGCAGGAAATCCCACAAGCCTGAAGGGGAAGGAGCCACCCTGTTTAAATACAAAGAGAGGTTTAGATCATAACATCATCATCACCACTCTTTTTCCAACAGAAGCTTTGGGGTTTTTTTTAATCATGGTTGTTTATTTTTTCTATGAGTAGGCTTTATTCCTGTAGACAGTGGTTTTGGACTGGAACAGGGTATGAAAATTCTGTATTACACATTTCCTGGATTAATTTAGGTATGTCAGTATACTGCACTGTGCCTCAAACCTCTGTAACAAATTATTATCGAACATTTAGATTATATCATGTTTTGAGAATATACTGAGTAAAAGGGTTACTTATGAACAGGGTATTACATAGTCCGTGCCGTGCTATAAAAAAGGGGAAATACATTTCCACCCAGTCTGCAGACATTACATAACTAACTTACACATAACTTACCTAGTGGGTGAGGACAGCCAAATCTGCCGGTTTGGTGTTTGCTTATTGATTACATATGTTCCCATGTCTCCGCCTAATTTAACTGTTAGAACTCCACTCTTAAAACACATAGAAAATAAGTGAGAAATTAAAAATTTGCATCCTGTTACTTGATAAGAATTACATCATCTGCAGCAGATAAACAGAAACTTAGATATCTGTTATCACATTCCCAACTATTTCCCAAATAATTATAGCTTGGAAGAATGATCATTAGGTATCAGAAACCTGTGTTAATACCTAGGACAACCTGCATATGTTTGAGTCTGATCTAGACTTCAAACCTTCTGGTCAGAGCTTAATTTAGTGTGTTTGCACCATTCACAATGGCACTACTTAAATAATACTCTTGAGCTTTGACCTATCATCTTGAAAGGACTGCTAGTTCATTTTCCAATGATTAAAACATCATCCAGTAACAACTTTTTCTATTCATGAACAATGCAGAACTGGTGTGGTTCAAAGTCAATAAGCTTTATGTGTCATTGCTAGATTCCTGAGCCATGCAATTTTACCTAACTTTTCTTAAGTAACTGTAACAGTTTCCCAGTGAATAAACACAATTCTTTCTTCAATAATTCTGATGAAGCGTCTAGATCCTCAATCATACCTCAAAAATGTTCCACTTCTAAACTCCATGAGGTCTGGTTTGTTTTAGTTGTGCCAGCTTTAGACCGTTATCCTAGTGAGCACTTATTTTCTCTTTCTTACTCACATTTCTTACTGACAACATGATTCACATTTCTCTGACATTTTCACAAGTGCATTTGAAAAGCATACGTAACTCTGACAAAAATATTTCTGTCCTCACTTTTAAGAATAAAAGAACAACACTACTTGGACTAGAGGTAACCTACAGATGATCTGAATATGTTAATTAAAAAGGGTATCTCTACAGAATAGTTTGATGATTCAGGTAATAGGTTAGTCATATTTAATCTACAGTTTCCCAAATACTTCATGCCCTATAGCATAAGAAAGCTTCTTTAAGGGAATCATCCTTTTCATGCTTTAGTCAGAAGATACTACTAGAGCTACTATCATTGCTAGGGCTATTTGCTATGTACAAACACTTACTGTGGGGAAAAAAATACTTTCATTTATGAGTACCTACTGCCTGCAAACTTACTCTGTAGTACAGGCAGCAGCTTAGAGCTTCCTTCCCCTACAAAGTAACTCAGTGTTAACTGGTTTCTGACATATCTCAAGGATCATCAGCCATGAAATAATACTCTCAGGGTCTGATTTTTTTACCCTTAGTTTCCATGCTGTTTCTGTGCTTGATAAGGGATTTATAGGTGTGACCAATAAAATAAAAATAAAAGGCTCCCCTGGTTAATATTGCCATGAGGTTGTCCATTAATTGGATACTGGTTTAGTGCAAAGAAGGACAAAAACAAGCTATTTCTCTGGTTGTCAGAATTCAAACTTTTCTGTACCTCAGCAGTCTTAGATCTGTACAAGTACAGCAGAATAAGAGCAGGCTGGGGAATTAGCCTTAATAGCGATATAAAGGTTTCACTATTCTTCTATGTGGTCTTTAGTGCCATATTAAGTACTCAGCATGATGTTATGCTGTATGCTACAGAAACACTTCAAGTAAATAGGTTTCCAAAGAGTTAACAAAAAATTTGTACTATTGCTTACATTGTGTGTCAGCTGCTGGAGAGTGTTGTTGCTCTGTTGTTGCAAATTAAATAAAGGTTAGCTTCTAATGCTGCGTTTAAAACATCTTCCCATACATTTTGCAATACTTTTGAAATACTAGACAATACAACTTGAGTTTTTAAGAACTTAAATTGCAAGGTATTTTTACCRTATTTTAAGGAATACTACTGTATGTGTTTTGTACTACTGGACGAATGTTTATTAGCTCCTGGTAACAAGAATATTCTTCGAAAGAGATTATTTTTCCCTGGACACAAAGATATAAATTGCATGAAGAAATCAAGTTCATAACAATTCACAGGCATAACAGATCTTTATCACGTTCGCCACCTTGTGGCTTGCTATAGCGCTAGCCTTGTTTGTTGGGAATTAACCTTGGTAAACTTGGGACTATCTAACCTTTCACTCTTAACAGAAACGACAACATATTATTATGTCATCACACAGTCTATGCAACCAAGCAGTACCGGTAAAAATTAAGATCAATGTAAAAATAATTCCTTTTGAGCCTCACAGTGAGTCAATGTCAAACACAATCCACCCTACAGTGGCTGGAGATAAAATTCTGACGTACAATAACTCATCACCCTCATGTAATGAAGTGTCTAAGAATATTAAACAGGTAAATTATAATTTTTTTGCTAGTTTTTGTCCTACGCTCTTTAAATCAGGCTAATAGGCGCTGATATGCTAAAACATACTGAATAGTAATGGTTAAACAATTCTTTGCTTTTCACCAGAAAAGCAATTAGCTACAACATTAACTACGGACTTAATTAAAGCAACAAATAGTATTTGCTAAGGGCAGTAACAGAATCCTACTAACAATATGTTATTTTCTATCCTAGCTATAAGAAATAAAGAATGAACATTATGATGACAAAGTTATACTAGAGCAAGTCCAAAAACTACAGGGGTTTGGGTTTTTTTTTTTGCACAGTGCAACCCAAACCATCTGCTTCAATGTCCCTGAGCATAAAACCTTAACTGACAGGGCTAGTAGAAAGCAACCTCCTTGTGGTAAGACATGAAGAGGGAGCAGCAGTTATGTGACCTCAAAAAAATGCAGTAGTGAAAGACCTGTGTTGCAGATGGCAGTGTAGTGAGAAACTGCACTCTCCTCCAAGTCATGCAGAGGGCTGTAACATACAAACCACTTCAGGAATTGTATATAAAACTAATAAATTCCCTATACAAATAAAATGGACATTTTTAATCTGAGTCTGTCACTCCTGTAAAAGAATTTGAGTGGCTGACCTATTAAAGGCTCCAATTATCAGGCTAGCAGCCACCCAATGTCTGCCATGACAGTAGCCTTCTCCTCATGTATGCTCTGGTCTCACTTTTGCAACCACCTATCCAAACATTGCATCCTCTTGCTGCTTCTCTCCACCACAGGCTGTCATCAGTAAAGCCAGGACAAACGTACTCTACCTGGTCAGGACAAATGCTGGTTCTCAGTATTCAGGGCAATAACAGAAACTGCTCTACACGTGATGTATATGTACTGTGCTACGTAGGCCTGTCCTAGTATTCACCGGGAAGTGTCAGAGGTCTATGCGTGTTTAGAAAAATTTATAGACCACTGGAAATCAGAAACCAATTTCTGCCTCCTCTTGTGCTCATTTATTATTCTATATTATGTCTTTCTCTATACACTAAACATTTTAAATCCTCAAATCATACAAGAGCATGTGTTACTTTTTACCAGAATAGCTGCTCCAGTCAGTATAAACAGGCATATTTTAACAATAAAGCTGTAAAAACTCATTGTATTTTAAGTGTTGGCACTAAGGTGACTAATTTAAAATTCTCCTTCAAAGTAAAAAAAAAAAAAATCTACAATAATTACAGTGGTAACAGAATGTTTAAAACATACCCCTAAAGAGACATCATAATCTTCTGGGGTAAAAGGCTTATCTGTCAGGTCCTCAAAGAAATCTGCTAAGGAGTCCAGTGTTTCTTCAGCCAGTTTTTCGTAAGTGGTCTCATCTAAAGAGCTACAAATGACATACAAGCCCATAATTAGGAGGAAAAACATGGAAGACAGTATTTTCCCTATAATAAGAACATACCAAGACCATGACCTTGGAGAAAACAGTAACCATGAAATGATCATATAAAACAAGTAGTCATTTTTCTTAAGGTAATGTAGGTAACAATCCACCTTATAAATGGAGGTGGAATTTTGAAATTTTGGTAGTAGAGATCTCTTAACTGAGGAATATGTACTTCTTTTCTTAGATATACTGAGCCCTGTGTACTAAGAGGACAGAGTTAGATTTCAAAATAAGGCATTTTCATAAAAGGACTTTGTGCAAGAATTACTTAGTTTTGAACTCTACGAATAGAGACAAGCATCTCCCATTTAGAAGCGTATTTCATTTGACTCTAAGAAACTCGCTGTAGCTATAAGCAGTTTAGAGACATCAATATCGCATGCCATGTCTACGTACAGCATTTGACTTCTCAACTGGAATTACCAACACAGCCCAGTAATTAGCCATTATATAAAGTGTGCTTATGAATTAATACATACAATTACCACCTTCTTCAGAGAGTCTCAAAGCACCCTTGTAGCCATTACGTAAGGCTTACAGCACTTGTGAGACTGCTTCTGTTATCCTCTTTAAATAAGTAGAAAAAGTTGGTGGGAACAAAGTCTAGATCAGTTTAATTAACCAAATGTAATTAAATCACGTTAAGTTTTTCCATCCATATCAGTGTCAACTTTTAACTGAGTGTGTAGGTGGGTATCTCTAGCAACAGACAATTCAGTGAAATCATTTCAGTTTTTGCTAATGGGTATGGCAATACAACAGTTACTATGGTGACTCAGTATCTTTCAGTTGATGATACAGAACATAATTTTTTTTTAAAGTTTCTTGCTAGCGAGTTACTGAAACACACTCTATGCCACTTATGTGAGGGACACCACAGAAACACCTAGGGACGTGAAGAACGGAAAGCCTTAGGATTAGGCAGGATTCACGTACCGGTTCAGGGTGCAGTTCAGGTACTTAATGGGAAGAGACAGTTTAGACATTTGCACAATCCTTCACTGGGCCTCCAACTGCTGCATCAGAAGGGGAGAAGTCTCTGACAGGTAGTGTGTCACATCCTCTCAGCGCAAGCAGAAATCTCATGTACCCTCACATATGTGAAATGGTGCTAGACACCTATGTTTATGTACATGAATTATTTCCTAAGTGACTTCCCAAATTCACCCAAAATGCTTTTTGCTAAAACTGTACTTTTCCTTCACATCATCATATCAACATTACACTAGTTTGATAGTTTTACCATGTCTAGAAATTATTTTAAAAGGCAGAGATGATATTTTCATATGAATAACTCAAAATAAAGTTTACCTTGTGTCATTCAGAGTTCCTGCATTTCTTAAATTCATTAACCGAACAGTCTTGCTCTTCAGCTCTGAAGCGTATTGTAATTGCTGTTGAAAGTAAGCGTAAGTAAAATGGAATTAAAATTTAAAACACGAAGAATTATAAACTACATATTTGTCACATAAATTAAATAGATCCTTGAAAACCTTTCCATCCCCCCCAAGTAAAATATTCATATTCTATATCACAGAGCTAATATGCAGAGAATTATGCAGCTTTAGTCCTTGGATGATTGAGGCAATCTAGAATATCCTTGTCTTCTGATACAAACTAATGAAAAAAAAATAATTTTATTCATATAATAGTGAACTAGGAAGGAGAAGAACTGTTTCCTTTTCTATTGCTCTACCACAGAATTACTGAGCAACTTCAGACAACTAGGTTAGGCCAAGATTTTCACAAGTATCACTCAGACCCTTCATTATCGACAACTTGTGTCCCTCTGTTAGAAGCAATGAGTATATTCAACTGAAATAAACAGAAGCCCTGAATCCTCCTTACTAACAAAAGAGCTAACGTCACACTTCACATTCCAGATCTCTTCTGTAAAACAAGCTGTTTCATTTCTAATTTCTCTTCTGTTTTAAAAAAAAGCTTTACAAAACAAATCAAAATTACAGAAGAGCTGTATCAACATAGTGGCAACAGAAGACAAGGGAACAAAATGGGCAACCCCTTTGAGGGGAAGCAATACATCAACATGGATAAAAATAAAGTTGATCCCCTAGTCTAACACACTAGCAGAAGCATTTATGCTATCCACCAAGAAAGAAAGATAGCATGCTTGCCATTTTCTTCTTAACCTGGGCTATGAAGGTACATATTTTTGGATGAATGGTAAGATAGCATTCTTGATTGCTTTTTGTGTACTTGCACAAGGTTTTGAAAACCAGCAGAGTGAGCTGAAAAGCAAATGACATTCAAAAAGGAACTACGACAGCCCCTCTTCAAGCACACACAAGAGCAAAACACAAGAACAACTCTCTCCATATGGTTTGACATCTATCCTCAGGCATTACAGATGAACTGGGCTGTTAGTCCAAAGCCATGACACGGATATAAAGGACAGAGAACAGCAACCTCCTTGTACCATCACAGTGATGTAGGTTGACAAAATACACATTGATGCACATGTTTTTGACTGTACCCCTTACCATTTCTTTAACACACGCTTAGGATCAAAAGCTACAAGACCACAAATACGTTAAGGTTCTGGCCAGACTGAGAAGCTGTAACTCCATTAGTGTGCTCATACTCAATTTATGACTTGAGGCTGCCAACACGGTGCTAGCATACCGTTGGTATCACCCCTCCACGTACCAAACCCAGTGCTAAGGGTGGCCAGCACGCACCTTCTGCAACTGGAAAAGGGCGGCAAACAAGTAAATAGCTTTGGAGTACAGCAAAGGCTGGGCTCCCCGCTGGGCAGCCCTCGCTGCTGCCGTTCCCACAGCGCAGCACGCTGTACTTGCAGGGGCTGGGAACCACCGAGGCCACCGGCCCGACCCTTTCGCGCTCCTGTTTCCCAGGGGCGGAAAGCCGACGCGCGCTCCGACGAAGACAGCCGCCACCGGGGCGCCGCTCCGCCCTGGTACCGCGCTCGGCCCGGCCGCCCGCCTCASAGCCGCTCGCACAGGGGCGGCGCAGGAGGGGAGGGGAGCGGAGCGGCCTTCCCCCAACCAGAGCGGGAGGACGCGCCCGCTACCTGCCGGCCGGCCCGCGGGGAGGCCCGGCGGGAGCCCTGGCTGGCCTCGCGGCCGCGGGCCTGGCGGGGGCCAGCCAGGGGCCCGCGGCCGGCTGAGGAAACCCCGCCAGCCCCCTTTCCCTCCCCGCCCTCCACG